>VUQS01010910.1:5693-18805 GCA_015108495.1 Heterochromis multidens
GTGAGGAAGGGGGAAAATACCCCCCCCCCCTTTTTTTTTTTTCTGAGGCAATTTCAGGATTTAGAGAGAAAGGAGATAAATGCCTAAGCAGAAATGTGGGCAGATTGAAGTTACAGTATATCTATTTTTTTTGTAATACACCAGTTTCAGAACCCTAAATGGGCAGTGTAGTCTTTTTTTCTCTTCACCCTGTGCACAGGACCGTGATATTTTGAAGGCACCTGTGTAGTTTGAGAATGATGGATCCAGCAGGTTGAGAGAAAAAAGGGGAAAAAAACGAGTTTGGCACAGCAGATATTTGACAAGGCCTGTAAAGGTTTTAGGGTTGAGTCATTACTTGTGGAGATCTGTTAAGACATGTTCCAAAACTCTACTTACCAGGCTAGGATTACTTATGCTGAGGCCGCTGCCGCTGCTGCTGCTGCTGCTGCTCTGTGTATATTTGTATTTCTCCCTGGTTATTAAATATCACATGCATTTTTTTTTACACGTTTTTAATCCTCTTTAAATAGTTTATTACTGGTTTAATATGTCTTTAAGGCAAACAGGAATTGTCAAAGAATTTATAGTATTTCCAGTCTGATCCCTTGCACGAGAATTTTATTAATGCAAATCAGTTCCTGTCTGGTTGTCCTTCGACAAATATTCCCTATTAATTATATTCTCTTCAGGATTTGGTTGAATTTAATTTAAGGCTCCATTGAAAACAGCTTTGAAAAAGGTACATTCTGATAAAGTAGGAATACATTAATCTCTAATATGAGGGGCCTGTGAATTTGCACATGTAACACATTAGCGGATTTGATTTCCTATACACAAGTCATTTGCCCCCTCTTCATGTTTGAGATCTCAATTTGTAGCTCTCCCAAGGAGCACAATGAAAAACCAGGTCTGAGGGGAAGAGATAACAGGCAGGTGCCAACAGCTCCGCGTTAATGCGTGCTTGTGTGTGTGTGTGTGTGTGTGTGTGTGTGTGTGTGCTCGTGCAGCCGTGCTCGCACATGCAGAAACACACGTGGTTGAAATAATTTTAGCATTTATTTTGCTGCCACTTTGTTGTTATTTTGATCGCAATCCGTCACCTTTTATTTTCCTCCTAAATGTGAGTCAGGCAAAATAGAGATTAAATGCATGTTATTTTTCCTGTTCTTTATTATGTTTGTCGCTCACCATTTCATGGTACACACTATATTATTCATTTTAGACATTAGACAGTTTATGGTGTGCAAAATAAGGCATCTCATTTATATAATAATAACAGTAATAACTGTATTTCAATTATCAAGTAATCATTTTATTTTATATAAGAAGTCAATATTTTGTGTGGAAAAAGGACAAGATGATACATTCATTATATATAAGGATATATGACAAAATAAACCACCAAATTCTCATAATGCATCTGGAACAAAATACCAATTTATGGTATTTTAGCTTGAAAAATAACAGGAATAATTAAGCAGCTATATAAATAAAATGAATGCCAATTAATTTTGTGTAAGTCAGCTAATTGATTAATGGAGTAATCTTCTTTGAAAAAATTCCATTTAGCTTGCATGATGTATTATATTCATGCAAAGTAGAGAAGTAAAAGCAGTTTCTTGTGGTTTCACTAGTGGCTTATTTGATGGGTGTGGCAGACTGTCACTTTTATGAGACCCTCCTCTCATTGGTGGGGACCAAGATATAGCCCAGCACAGACAGCATGTCGCCTCACATCGCCTCCCCAACCTCGGGCAGCCGCTGTCCCGATGTCTGCTTCACACATATAAGTAGTGTTTAAAAGAGCCTCCCAGCAGAAGAAGCCATCACTTAAGTATACCTTTGCTGCCATTTGAGGAATCACCGAGTTTTAGAAAGGCTGCTTCTTACCTAATGCAGAAAAATCAATTCTGGTTCAAGATTTTTTAAAAATTGAGAGTCAGTTTTCAGCTTTTTTTTTTTTTTTGAATCAACCTGTGCCCTAAAGCCGTCACGCTGTAGCAGTGTAGAAATGTGGAATTTCCATTACTCTGATCTCTGGGCTCTGAGCTCCAGACCCTGCGAT
This sequence comes from Heterochromis multidens, assembly GCA_015108495.1. Taxonomy (NCBI): domain Eukaryota; kingdom Metazoa; phylum Chordata; class Actinopteri; order Cichliformes; family Cichlidae; genus Heterochromis; species Heterochromis multidens. The sequence continues at coordinate 7,741 of VUQS01010910.1, forward strand.
CCCACTCTGGGGGCCAGTTATAGCAAGTAACGAGACCAAGGGAACAGGGTCATAAATCCTCTCCAACTCTCCTCATTTTCCATCCTCTCTCAGTCCCTCCCTTCCTTTCCTCCCTCTCTCCTTCGCCTCCACCTCTGCTAGTCGAGCCTTCGGTAAATGATTGAAGGGAACATGAACACAACAGTGCAAAATGTTACCACATGTTGGTTATAAAATGCTTTTAGTCATTCTGCTAAAGACCAATGAAAGTTTTAATGTTAGGAGGAAATGAGTTCATTACAGCTTCTGCACCTCTTCTCCTCCCTTTCTCTGTTTGTTTATCTTCTAAATCATAAAAAAAAAAATCACTTCTTTTACAGTCTCCTCACCAGTGAAAATTAATTCATATCACATAAAGCGATTTCTTTTCTCTCAGCCCTTCTTTATCTCCCTTATCAGATGTGGCGTCCAGTACATCTGATAGCCTGATAGAGGATGGTTTCCTCTAATAGTGCAGTTTGCAACGTGGGTCAAAAAGAAGCCCCTTGCTATTTCTGTCTCCCATGATGCCTCTCTTTTCTTTGAGAGGGCGTCAGCCTGTGAAGTTCTTTTTTCTTTTTTTTCTTTTTCATGGTGAGTGTCCGGTGGGAGCTGCACACAAATATGCAGAGTCATGCACACAGCTGCAGGGTGCTTATAAGACAGAGCAAGGTTTTTGGTCGCATTTCCATCTTTTCTCTGAGTGATTTGACTAAATTAGGAATGAAAGTTTATTTAAGGGGATCGAATAAAGTTGGGAAACTTGTTCTTGCGACCAAACGAAGAAAATAAATGTTTCCCAAAGCATTCATATTAGGAACTCCATTTCTTAACAGTTTTGCTTCATTTATGTAGCAGGGTTTGTGAAACACCCTCCTTTGGGTTTATCCAAAATTTCCTCAGGTCTATGTTTAAGCTTCCCAAAGCTTCATCGAGCCTTTGCTTGGCACCACCACGCATTCAGCCCCTTCATGATTAAATATCAAGGAACTCCACTTGACATTTTATTAGCCCAACAAGATGGATGAAATGGGCAGAATAAAGTAGGCTGTGTCTGTTCACTTTCCCACCAGTGCTTGCCTTTCTTCTGTCCAGCTTTTCTTTTCTTTCCCTTCCTCTGCAAGAAGTATGTATTAGGAAAACGTGATGGATTTTGTTCTGAACAGGAGATTTTTAGTGCCAAGAAGGAAACACATATTTCTGTCTCGTACCTGATGCTCCTGTTCTGCTTCTTCTGTGTCTCGGCTTTCCCTTCCTTCCTCATCCTCCTGACCCCCACCTTTTTTTTCTTTTTTCTGTTGTTCTACCTCAGATCTCTGTCTGAAGGATTAACCATCTCCAGCAGTGTGTCTCTGCTGTCTTGTAGCGCTGTGTATTGTTTGTGATTTGCTCAGGCCCATCCGTGCGGCTGCTCATTTCGGCAGCCCAGTGTGACGTGTTGAATTGCGGGGGATCATGTGGAGCTGTCTCACGGATTCACGAGGCTCCTCGCAGCCCCTGGGCCACACTCATTCTCCTCACCGCCCCTCACCTGTAGGCTGTACACACAGGCACGCATGCTCATTACCTGACTCGTCGGGTAGTAAGGGCGATGGGGTGTGGAACCCTGAACCCTGTTTAGCTGCAGGCATCAGCTGAGTTTTTGTGTAAAGGCATCAGGGCCATCGAGACACTGCTTGAGAGGAAAAAGAAAGGTAGATGTGCTTCCTCCATGTTTTCAGAAGTTTAACACTTTAACACCCAGGAGTCCCCCTCCTGTCTTCTCTCTAGCCTGAGGCATGCCAGAAGAACTCAAAACACTGACTGAGAGCTAATTCCACCTGTACTCACTCTCCCGCTTTGAAAAAGAAAAGAAAAGAAAAAAAACAGCAATCAAGTACGTAATTGGTTGCGCACAGAGATGAAGGTGGAATGTTCTACTTGTCAAAGAGCGAAATCAAGCATGGGAGACGACCAAAAGAAAGTCCTTTTTTTTTTTTTTTTTTCTGGGCTCATGTTTGTTCCCTGATTCCAGCCCCCTTGAAATTACAGGAAAAAAGGCCTGGCTCATTTTGTGCAATTTCACTTTCATGTTTTCATTTTCTTGCTATATACTTAGTTGATTCGTTTTGGTAGACATTCTTATCGCGATGGCTGAAATTACATTTAATTGCGGTGTGTAAAAAAACAAAAAGCCTTTCAAAACTGCCTGTGAACAAAAAAACAACAACAAAAAAAAAAAACAGGCCTGCTGCGTGGCAAAGCCAAACATAAACTTTTCAGAAACGACGACTGTTTTCAGTCACATTTTGAAACCACCACAAGTGGTGAGAAGATTTGAATCTGTCTTTTTTGATAAAGCATAATCCCTTTCTTTCTTGGAGTTTTGCCTTGATCTCAAACAAGAAGCATTTTTCATGTGTAACTCAACTTTTAAGTGGGTTCGTGACTCCTCTGGAGTTCACAGAGGCGGCAGATACAACCAGAGCCGCTGACACCTGGACCCGTGTGTTATGACTCAACCCTGTCACACTCTCTGACTCCTGTTAATAAACATGTGTTATCGCTTCAGCGGTGTGGAGTGATACGTGCCTACAGAGATGTGCTGTACATTGTTTTGGCAGGACAAGTGTGTATCTGCTGCTTGTATGTGAATGTGACTGTAACACACAGTGGGAGGAGTTGGGGGAAACTGAAGGAGACTGCTGGGAATGTAACTGCACAGCGAGTGCGTATGTGTGAACTGACTACGCAGTGTATGGGAATGTCTGGCACGCCCCCAGAGGTATCCCACAGAGAGGGAATCCTGCTTGATGTGACCATGAATAGAAAGCCTTCCCACCCCTTGGACCCACCCAGGCCTTTGATGTCGGAGGGTCACACAGAGCCCTTGCAGCGTTGGGGGAACATATTTACCCCGAACGCCTGGCAACCTCACCATACCCTGCCAGCTCTGCAGCTTCACTGCCCAGAAGAAAAGCTTAAAGCAGGGACTGCAACGAGGAAATTCAGATTATATCCACAGTCTAACTGTTGATGCTGACAGAAAAGGCCAAAGAATTAGTTCTTGATCCTTATTTATTGCTCGAGACTTCATACAAGATGTGTGTAGCCACCATGATGTCACCCATTTCTTTTTCTCTGATTTTGAAGCTTCAACTTTTGACTAAGTGACCGTGCTTGGAGCTCAGTTAAAAAGGTGCATCCATAGACTTCAAGAGTTTATGGATGCACCTTGGCTCAGAAACCACATAGGAAAGTTATTTCCAGCCATCCATCCATTTTCTTGACTTCTTATCCAATTCATGGTCGTTGGGGTGCTGGAGCCTATCCCAGCTACCATAGAGCGAAAGGTGGGATACACCCTGGACAGGTCACCAGTCCATCACAGTAAGCTGAAGCAAATAAGATAATGATGACAATTTCACCAGCAAAAAGTGGAGCACGGATTTCTTAAATGAGCTGTTAGTAAAATTTACTGCATATTAAGCCATGTTATTTCTCAGATACTTGCATTAAAAATGCTTTAAAAGGCACCATAGTCAACACAAAGAAAACTCCATGACTGTTATTGGCGCAGTGTGGAAAAGATGATTTTTATTATTCTGTTTGCTATCCCAAGAAAAATGGTTTCTGGATTACCGTGTAAAAGTGAGTTCAGTTTACGCTGGAATGTGTGTTGGCAGCAGATCTTAATGAAGACTTAATGAAGGAACTCCAGAATTTACCTTCCTATGTTTGTCTCTCAGTCTCTGTCTGTCTTCCATCTCTCCCCTTGTCTCAGCTCCCTCTCCTCTCTCCTTGGGTCTCAGCTGGCTCAGTTCCTATGGCCCTTTGATCTCAGTGAAAGGGTTTGGAGCTTTAAAGTGCTTGTGTTTCCGCTGTCAGGAGCCTCTCTCTTCCTCCTCTCTGGTTTAGGCTTTCAGAGCGGTGGCAGCGTTGTGCTGTGGCTGGGTGGGTTAGGGGGTTGAGAGTGGGTGGGGGGGTGCAGGCTTCTATGAGGTGGTGAGATTGAGGTGAGGTTTGAGGGGGGAGGTGGGCGTGTGATGCTGTCAGCCTCGGTCAGGAGAGGTACTGACACCTGACAGATCCCAGTTCCCTCTAAAACCCCCAGTTCCCACCTCACTCAGCCCTTTGTGGCCACATGTGTGTGTAAAGTACTTCTTAATTTTTCATTAATATGAAGTGTTGTGCAGTGTTCTGTTGCTAAATCATCGATCTGTTGCTAAATATTGTTAACACAAAAAAAAAATAAATGTATCAGTTCATAGTACTGCATGGCTTTTGTGTCAAACAGAGAAAATAATGGAATCACAGGGACCTTGTTAGGCCAGGGTTAGGCCTTGTTCAGACTAACTGGAGCAGTACTCCTTGACAGTATGGCTGCATACGGATAAGAAACATGCTCAGGTTTTGATATAAACACTCTGCGATCTTTCCCCATCTTGCCATCAACTAGCTACTCAAGCTAATCACAGTCTTGGGCTTTTGTAGCCAGAAGTCACCATATTTAATTGAGAAGGTGTAGTGCTAAGCTATTATCTAACAATAGCCACCTTTGTTAGTAAGATACAGCCATCGGCTGTATGGCAACACTGCACAGACTCAGGAACCCACTATTTATTAGTATACTACATACTAACATGCTAAACTGCAGCAGAGACTGTTAACACAATTAAACAAACCACCTATTTAAAACAAAACGTATTGTACTCACATTCACACAGCACTTCATTCAGTACAGTCTAAGCACTCTTTCTACCTCACATCCATAGCCAATTTAGAATTACAATTGAACCTAACATGCATGTCTTTGGGAGGACGCCGGAGTATGTGGACAAAACCCATTGAGGCACAGGGAAAACATCTGAACTCCACACAGAAAGGCCTCAGCTGGGATTTGAACCAGGAACCTTCTAACTATGAGGCAACATTGCTAACCATGGCACCCCCAAGAAAGTTGTCACTGTTGACACTGTAAACATGTTTAGAACATGTCTAGAACTGGACATTTTAACATGGGAGTCTATGAGGATTGACTCACTTTTTGAACCAGCCTATCAAGTGGCCTTATAAGGAACTGCAGTTCTGTGTTGCCCCTAATACTGACACTGCATTGGCTACTGATGGCTAATGCAACTCTGCTTTCATGCACTTGGCTGCTTATATTTTCCATTTACGAGTGAAAAAGAGAAGAAAAACCCTCGTTATCAAGTTGATGAAACCTGAATATGTAATTGATCTGTGCAGGTATTTAAGAGTATAATATTATTCATAGCTGCAGCTATGGGCAGTAGTAAACTGTGAACATGAGATTTTTCACTCAAGATGCATCTATGCTGTTACATATCATCAAGTCAAAATAATTGTTGGCCTGAGTCAAGGAAAAGCTACATTTTCCAGCACTCATGAACTGTTGCAGTGAGCAGACTGGTTTTAGTCGGACTTCCTCTCAATTCGGTAGGGTCACGACTATTGGCTTCAGTGCCTTTTTTTTTTCTTTCGTGACTCTGTTGGACCAGACCAGCAGCTACAGATGAAAATTTGAAGGTCCATGAATGCAGTTGTTGGGTTATTGGATTTGGACTCACCAATTTCCTGTGCTGGTCACCAAAGAACACATGAAGAAAAGTTCATCTTTTTTTCATGTGCAACGATTTCATGCTTGAGCTAAAAGTATTTTGTAGAGCCCGGTTCCTATTTTAGCACACCGCTATGTCAATACCACCAGGTCTAGCTGCTGCACCACAATGATACCTTCTGTGCCTAAGTGAAGTCATCAACCTTCACCGCAACTGCCTGTTTCTGTAGCTTTCTCCCAAAAAAATTATTAGTGTTGATATATTCTTGCTCCAAACAAAGATTCAAGGTCTGTGTACATGAACACACACTGCTCCATGAAACCTCAAAATCTTTTGGGGGCATATTTACACTTGGCAAGTGTATATTCATTGGGTGAAAAAAGACGACAGTTTAAAATCCACAGACCGCCTCGTGTAAACATGCAATGCCTTAAAGAGGCGCTGGCTGGTTTAAGCAAGGCCACGTGAAAGGAAATGGCTTCCATATGTCAGGAGCTCAGGCTTTCCTTGGCTCGTTGTGCAGGACGTCTTCTTTGAGGGTTAATAGGAATTATAAACCTATGAAGGATGTAGACGAGTGAAGTTTTTCTCTTGTAAGAAGAAGTATGTAAAACCCTGAGGGACAGCTTTGATGTAAATCTCAAATCAGGTGTATCTGAGACGCTACTTCTCCGGGCACACACCTACTCTCACATCAGCGCACACACAGGGCAAACATTCCTGCAAACACACACTGCACATTGTCAGACTGCTTCCTTTTGTCATGTTGATTAATGCATGCTGGCAGATGCTGAGATGATCACGGCCCTACAGAGAGCAGCTGAGCACGGAGGATCGGCCACTCTCTTGCATTTTCTTTTAAAGACGCACTGCACTCCTCCAAACTATCAATCTCTCTGCTGTCCTCCTCAAATCCCCTCACACCTGGCCGCATACCCCTTGAGACATCTTTTTTCTTTCCTCCTTGTCCAACTCCCGCTCTGCCCTAACTCTTCCCTGTCCACCCTTCCCTCCCCAATTCATAGGTCATATCTCCACATACTCCCTCCTTCTCCTCCTTAAGACTACTGTCTTTCTTCTCTCCCTCATAATTCCCTGAAGTCTCCCTCTTCCATTTGTCACGATTTTCCCACCAGTATTCCGGCCCTGCAAGTAAGGGCTCTGATCTTATTTTAAATTAACTGGAAAAACTAAGCAAAGGTAGAGGCATTTAGCTTGGGTCGGTGTATGGAGACGCAGCCAACACACGACAGGGTTAATCAGTGTCATGGCTGCCAAAGTAGGTGTCTGGCTTCCCTCAAACAGGTCATGAAATTCTTCTGCTCTTCCTCCTGGGATTTTATTTCAATATAGAAAATGTGAAAAATTCTTCCAGAAATATTAGTTGCACTACTTTGCCACTAATCGAACCCTTGTGTGTGTGTTAACTGTTTAGACTTTTTTTTTGTTTTTAATTTTTGCAGGAAATGGTTAAAAATGTATGTTTGCATGTCGGTTTCTCCTCTTTAATGAGTGACAAAGCAGGTTTTTTTGTTTCTCCCGAGCTTCATATGCTCCCGAGTGCGTACGTGTACGAGGTTCAAGGTCTGTCCTGTGACAACAAAGCGAACATCACCCTGCAGCTATGTTGTGATCTCTGTAAATGAGGCATATAATGGTGGCGTGGGGGCACATGACTTGCTTATCATGAACACACTCTTTTACTCACGGACACACCTGTTTTGAAGTGCACAGTTGCCCTCACGATGGCCTGCTAGGTGAGGAGGAAGTAAATAATTTATCGTGGGATTTCTGACAGCTGACGTGCAAAAAGACACCAGTCAAATGGAGGTGAACAAAAATTCCATGACCGTTGTGTTGCAATGCCAGGTATGACCTGAAAGTCGCCACCTTTGCGCACTTCAAACACAAAAGGTTTTGCTCAGAATTTCTGTTCCCCTTCGGAGAGTGCCTGTGCCTTTTTCTCATCCACCTCATTCAGCGTCACGAGACATGTTGTCACACTGTTGAACGCAGTGCAAGCCTTTAAAATTGTCCCATAGCCCCTTTTGGGCTAATTACAGAAAGTCTCCTGAAGATGAAGCTCATGTGTGCCTGTGCACACGTATGTCTGTGTGTTTCTCGGTCTGTTCCTGACTGGGTGTGTATGTTACTTCCACTTCTCAGTGCTCATTATTGACCCTGGCCTGAGCTCTTTCATTAGGGGGGCTGTGAAGTGGAGGGACGAAGGGGCCAGTAGGGGATCAGGGGATGGGGCGGAGGTCGTAATTGGGTTGTTCCACTCCCTCTGGCCTTGCTCAAGGTCACTGTGAAACAAACGTTGGGCTAGGCTTCTCAATCTTTTCTCCCTTTTCCATCTCTCCTTCTCCTCCTCCTAACCTCCTCACTTTTTCTTCTCCCTCTTTCTCTCATCCTTTCCTTCTCCTGGGGTCTTTTGTCACAGTAGACTGGTCCACTGGGGAGCCCCAGAGAAGCAGAGGGGCTAATTCAGTCTAATCTTTTAGCCTGTTAATGTCTGGCTGATATGTGGCTTTCTCCACATCCTCAGGGGAAGGCCTTTGTGGTGAAGGCCATCATTATGAAGTTTCCAGGCGCTCCTAACCAATTATAAGAAGTGGGCACAAATTAGTTCATCTCAAACTTGGCTGCTAAGAAGTTTTCCTGATTGTTCTCAACTTTATTTCACATCTCACAGAAAAGAGACAGTTGATAGTAAAGGTTTCTGATAAAGTGAAGCTTGATAGCGCTCATATTTTCTATTTAAAGAACAAGATTTTGTATGAGACTTGCTGGTGGATTTTGTAAAAAAATTGCATCTGTCATGTGCAATTCTGTACATGGTTTCATCTCCAAGCCAAGTTCGAAGCCATCTGAGCAATGTAGCGTTGCGGCGTAGCGTTGCTTGTCTGGCCCTGGCCAGCGGTGAGCTCGGTCTAACGTTTCCCTCTGATTAAGACGCAGTGGTGAAAGCTGCCTTTGATCTGAGGAAATGTCTGCGTAGGGAGCAGTTGGAATGCAGCACTCTCCTCTCTGCTTTGCAGATGGAGGGAGAGAGATAGTGTCACAGTCTATTTGTTTGGTCTCGCCACTGCCAGTCGACCAATCGTATTAACATCTGGATGTTCAGGCCTACTGAAACAAACATGATGTCCCTGGTTCATCTGTGGAGAAACTGAATTATTTATGTTTTGGTAACACTGTGGAATCAAAAGCTCTTACTCTTATACACATGTTGATTTAAAACATAAGTGGTCTAAATGGTGTCATATAGTGGGAGTCTATGACAGCAATATTAAACTAACTTCATTTAAACTCAAAGAATGAAGGAGCAGTAAGGCCACTTAAAAAATCTTGATTTAAAATAAATAAATAAATAAAAAGAAGGAATTTTTTCTTTCTTTTTTTTTGGCATTTTCACAATAACGTCTAGATGCCAAGAATAATATCTACCCACATATCCATCAAATCAACAGCTGACAAATTTCTGCTCAACATTTTAACTGTAAAAACACCAAGAAAAAAGTCCTCCTTTATTTTTATTTTTAAGTTCAATTTTGATCTTGAAATGTCAAGTTTATTCCTGACACTTCAAATATATTTAAAAATGCTAAACATTTTTTCCTTACTGTGGTCTGAATACTTCTTTGTAAAAAAAAAAAAAAAACTATATATATATATATATGTTTTGAAATGATTAATACATTTTTCTGTAAAGAGGACCTATTATGCTCAACTTTCTAGTATTATACATCCCCCTTTATGAGTCACTTAGTGAAAATCTGTGATTGCTCTAAGTTTGAGTTTGTAGCACATATGTCGTGTTATTTATACGTTTTCTTCTCTGTGTCTCTGCAGGCCTCCTGCTCTGGCGGGCAGTCCAGCTTTCTCCGACATCTCCCTCATCCGGATCTCGCCCCAGCGGAACCCGTCCGTGGGGGCTGAGTCGCCCTTCCACCCTCCCCACCCGTACATCAACCCATACATGGACTACATCCGCTCTCTCCACAGCAGCCCCTCCATCTCTGTTCTGTCAGCCACCCGGGGCCTCAGCCCTGCAGATGGTGAGTAAAGTGAAACATACACCGATACACATTCACACTCACACACCCAGCTGCATACAGCCCCAGCAGAGGGTGATAAGGCCTCAGTAGACCCTTAAAAATAATGGCTGGAATTGATTAGAGAGGTTTGATTGCTATTAGGGGGAATCTTGGTTCTGTGTATCCGTTTAATTCCTGGTCGAGATCAAAAGAGGTCAGGTGTTGAGGCAACCAGATCCATCTCTATTAAGACCCAGGGGTTGGCGAGATGTTATCTGAGTGAGGGAGCCGGTGGATGGGTGTATTATGAGTGTAGTGCCATCCTTGTGGGTGGGGGCTCAGATTGGAGGGAGGCTAATCCTTTTGATCTGTGAGTCATGTCGGAGACCTCTGGAGGATGCATCAGTGAGCGATAGGGTCATGTACAGTTACACTGTGCACACAGAGGGAAGGTCGGGCTCAAGTTCACGGGTGGGGGGGGCATCCTACAGAGAGCAGTTTTGTTAAAATATGGATTTTAACTGGGAAATCAATTGATGTGGACATGTGTAGCAGTTAAAATATATACCTGAAATAAATGAAATATATAGAATAAACATTTTTAGAAAGTTACTGAAAGAAGAAAAACTGTAAATTAATAATAAACAAATTGAGTCATTTTCATGATTATTTTGGTCATATTTTAAGAAAAAAATCATATATCTTCTATTTTTATACAAGAGCTTGTTTGCCAAATATCTACAATCACCTCATAGGTCTTGAAATGGCCTAATAATCATTTATGGCCCTCACCTCCTCAGCCATCAGCCTTTCGGTACTTCAGCAGCAGCAGAGACCCACTTCAGCCCCCAACCTTGTGTTGAAGTGTATTTCTGAAATGGCAAATAGTTGGGACATTTCCTCTGCACCCGTGCATTCGACTTCTTCTCATCCAGGTCTGTTAAAAGCTGTGACTAAGTGAAGACCAAGAGTCTCAGCTTGCAACCTCACTCAACCCCCCTCTCCTTCGCTCCTTTTCGCGCACTAGAAGTATATACCGAAGCTCCAACTCTCTACCCTCCAATTTTCCATTACCGCAACATAATGTGCGCCGGTCTCAGATTGCTTTAAATCAAAATAGTTTCTCCAACCTACCACATGATCCCCTTTTCACTTCATAATGCTGTGAATTGTGAATGAGGCACCTAATTACTCCTTTAATCAATCCGGTGATTAATTAACCCATCAGCTTTTGTGTTGTTAGTATATCACTGCGCTTACAGGGAGCCTCCTTCAATATGCAAAGATTTTTTTCTAGCAAAAAGTACATTTGAATAATGATGAATTAATTAACAGAATCTAATGGAGATTTAAAGTGGGTGGGATTTAGTGCCACCCTCTTGCTGCCACACATTTGCTTTCACATCTCTTTTTTTGTCCCCCCCCCCCCCCCCAAACCCCTCACTT
>VUQS01010910.1:19820-40315 GCA_015108495.1 Heterochromis multidens
GCAGCCCCCATGCACACAACACACAAGCATCGTGTTTGGCAAAAGATGCATCAGCCCACATACTCTTGCCACACACACATACAGTAAATATATATACACACACACACACACACACACACTCATGCCCTTTCTCCAAGTGATCAGCAACAAGAGAGAAGGCTGTTTAAAAATTGTATTGTATTGTAAGGCAATCAGTTCTGCTGTTCACAACATGAATGCATCAATCAAACACTAATGCACACTCACTGTAATCTCTGAGCAAGCATCCGGTAATCCCCAGTGAGGCTCCCCACTTCAGGTGATGCTCCCTGTGCAGCTGTTTTGCTAAACTTGATGGTGTTGCTAATGTGCTCGTTACTGTTCTGCTGAGCTGATTATCATCTAATGTAAATGAATGCAGATTTTATAATGCAGTGCAGGTGCTCTGCTTGTCATGTTTTTCTCACTAGCTAATAATTTTTCTCCTTCCTTTCGCGTTTCTCTTTTACCCAGCTTTTTTCAAAATGTTCCTTCTGTGGGTGCAGCTCAGTTTATGTTTTTGGTTATTTTGTTTTCTTCTCCTCCAGCCACTCACACAGGTCTGACCACAGCTGAATACTACCACCAGATGGCTCTGCTGGCAGGCCACCGTAGCCCTTACACGTCCGACCTCCTACCATCAGTGGCATCCACTGCTGGGGCAAGCAGTGCCAGTGCCCTGCACATGGAGTATCTGCAAGCGATTGACAGTAAGTCTGCAATGATCTCAGATGTGTCTTATATGTGAACATAAACAAATCAATTTCTAATCATCCTGGGATTACAATGATACACTGCCTCAGGACCACATTAGTTGGTTTCCTTTATGTATTCTTACTATTACAAATGTAAGATCCAAAACTTGTCAGAACTCAGTAATTTGTTGGTAGGATATTTTTGTTTTGTGTTCATATAAAATGCTAGATTTCAACTTTTCATGAACTTTTATTATAAAAAACAGTCTTGATTTAAGTTTTGTGGCAACAGGTTTAAAAATTGCCCGTTTTTGTTTTAGGAAAAAGATACATTTGTACACCAGGAAAGATAAACCTGGTAAACAGCCATGTTTTTTTCTTTTTTCCACCCAGTTAAGCACATATTGGCTGATTTTGTCAGTTCAAAAAAGTTCAGGGATCAAAGTTAAAACCATGATTAAATATAGTTCAAAAGTGAAAGGTTTTACACCACTGCATGTCATTCATATTCAGATAACTTTACTGATCCCCCAAAAGGGCAGCTTTGTACCTTACCCACACAATCTACTCACACAATAATACTCACTCAACATACAATCCTTAAACACTAATCATGCACAATGTTGTGTATCAAGTTACAGATCAACAAACAATGAGGTTAAGAGATAAATACCAATAAATATTAGAATACATAAAAAATAAACAGATAGATTGACAAAGAAATAAACAATCATAAAAAGAAGTTAACCTAAATGACCCCTGTCAGAGTTAAGTGGTCTAAAAGCAGAGCCTGTAGCCGGGACCTGAGAGCAACTTCCTGAACTCGGATGTTGAAACATGGTAAGGATGGTTAATAATGTTTTTTGCCTTCTTTATCACCTGATTTCTCCAGAGTAAACACAAATCTCTCTGCCAGAAACCCCATGATTCTGGAGCATGTGTTATGCTGCTGAGGCAGTTCCTATCCTAAACAGATAAAACACTAAACCAAAAAAAAAAAAATTAAAAGACTCCTTATTAAAGACTCCGTTGACCCCTGATTTACCTTGAACTCTGTGTTCACATCGGACTTGATATTATGACTGTATTCAAGCATGTGCCAGGTTCTAACTACATAAAGAACTGCTGTTCTTATTAGAAATTTTATTTAATAAACATTTTAACTGTAGTAGGCATTTCCAAAACTGGACATTTAAAACATATTTAGCCCTGCAAGTGGATAGACACCTACCACATCCATCCCTTCTGGGATTGCACCTTAAAGGGAGTGCATAACTGCACATTAAAGCATGAGTGGCCCCAGTGAGAATTCAACCCTTAAAACTGCACTTTCACAACTCACCTCTCTTGTACTATAAATACATCAACCATGGCGAGGAGGTATCTGCAACTTTTTCCTTTGACATGATTTAAATGAGCTATTGTCTTAATGTGTTCGGCTCAGGTCTATGTGCAGAGGACTTATGCTAATGAGTTATTTTAAAGTGTAAATAGGAAATTAAATGCACACTGAATCTTAGAAAGGTCAGACAGCCTCACCCTGCTCCCTTTGATGAGAATGTATTTAGTCAGGCAGACGCTGCTTTCATGGAAATCCAGGGTGAAGTTCCCCCCGATTCCTCAGAACAAACTAATTAAAACTAGCCAAACTTGTGCGGGTATCAGAAAATTAATTGCTATTAAGTGGGAATTGGAATGTCCCACCATTCATCACTGGAGAAATCCTTTCTTCTGTGTCACTTTTTAAGATTAATAGACTGAAACAAAACAATTAGGGCCAAATTTAAGCAGAGATGCGGCGCTCTTCACTTAAAAAAATCGCCTGTGATCATTGCTGGTAATAACTCATCATGTTTCAACAATGTGTGTTCCTACGCCTGAAAAATTAACACTTTAAAGCTTTGGTGGATTTCAGAAAAAAAAAAAAAACCACATACAAAGAGCAGAGTCTGTCAAGAGGCTTTCACTGATAATCTGGGCTACTACGCTACTGCAGCTATTTTAGTCGATTTCAAATCAGTTTAATTACCTTCAGAGAGCGCTCTGCTAATGAAACAATGGGCCTGTCCTGCCTGTTTGTGCTCTAATGGGCTATTGTCTATGCTCATACTGCCTAATTAGCACCATAGCTCTCATAGATTATTAAGACTAAAGTCTACGTTACCATAAAGTTTTTATTTGTGGTCTTTATTAACTGACTTTAATCTCCTTGCTATTCTCTACTAACAGTTAGTTGCTTTTCTTATAAACAAGCTTGCTTTTAGCAGCGTTTTAGCATTTTTAAGCACTGGGGCTGTTTTATGTAACCTGATTAATTGTAGCTATTAATTATATGGTAGCACGTTAAGTCTTCTTGTTCTGAATTCATAAGCTGTATAAACATTTCATAAATATTAATAATGCATTAAAAGGTCGCTGTAAGCATACAAACATATTTACTAATATATTTCTCAACAGCTATAACTCCTCAATAGGCATCTTTAAGTGGAAACTTGTGTGTAAACAGATGAATAACAATAAAAACAGCTTTTTAAATATAAAATATGTCTTAGAAGAAGTTATAATGTCTGACATGTTGAAGATTAATAAACATTTAAATGTTCTTAAACTGTAGCTGCCTACAACTACATTATTGTTTATTGTAAACTGTGTATTAAATATTAATATACAGCTTATGCATGATAAATGGTGGGCAAAATATAAAGTTAAAATATAGTTTTAGCAAATAACTGTATCTATTCAGTAACTAATTTGGATTAAAGAGATTTTGACCAGATTAATAGTTCATATTAGAGCCTTTACATCTCCAAAATCAAGTTTATATCACTAAAAATATCTGGGTAGTCTTATATTCATAAAATCCCTCTCATGTGGCCCTCAGGTGTGTTCGAGAGGATTCAACCCCAGTTTCAGAGCCAAGTTTTATTTCCACCGCCAGTCAGTCTTCCCCGTCTGAACCCTCCCTGGCCGTGAGAATTAATGACGGGGCAACTAACCAGCCATCCCGTCCATAAATCAAGAGGAAATTAGAGGGACAGTCCTGCAACGAGCCAGCACGTTTCTGTCTCGGTCTCCCCCGGTTGGCTGATTTATCATTTGGGCTGTGCATTAATAAATACCACTCCCATGAGATTTTGCAGTGGTGGGACACAGGCCCATCTCGTCAGCAGTATACCCCCCCTCACCTAATTCACCACAAGTAGAGGCTTTCCCTCACACTCACTGCTGTTCAGCTTGTTTAAAGTGTCAGCTGGTGTCAAATTTAGGACATACAAAGTTGTAAAAAAATCAGATGTGTCATGTAATGTTATGCAGAAAACTCACTGTGTTTAACAATGTGAAGTGAGTGTATATGTACCCCCAGCACCCCCTTCACAAACACATAAAAAAGACGGCTTTTCCATACGGTGACAGTGTTATGGTGGTGTTGCTCTCCATACGTGGCCTATGTACGCCAGAACGCCACTGCTGCCACTAGAGCAGCATCCACACACAAACACACACACACACACATACACACACACACACACACTGTGATTACCATGTGAATGGAGCGTTCTGTAATCGCTGGATGTGTCAAATGAGAGATGGAGCATTTACGTTTGGGAGATGGATGGATTGTGGGGGACGTAAATATGGAGGGGGGTTATCGGGGCTGCCTAAGCTGGTTTTGTTTGCCTTTATAAAATAACTCAAAATGTTTTATTTCCAAATCTTGAGTCACAAAGTCATTGTGTCAGTTCATGCACAAAGCACGACATCCCCTCAGCGCTTTTTTTCCCCCCTCCTTCCATCTCCCCCTGTTTTTCTCTGTCTTGTTTGTGACATCTCCATGTGAAAAGACAACAAAAGTCATGTTTTAATCTCTACCCGTGGCTCATTGTATGTGCACAGAGAATGGTTGCGCTGTTTCCGCCTTTTACCTTTTCAAACCCCCATTTTCGTATTTCCAGTCAACACTGATTGCATTTGAATAACGAGTCAAATTGGACTTGATTAAATATTACCATACACAGTCAGAGCATTTCTCCAACATAAAAGGCATGTTTTCTCATAGATGAAATGCAAGCAGTGCATCAAGTGACAGCCGAATACTCATTCAGATGAGCCTTTTGTCTGATGATTGACAAAAATGTCATCTGTTGGGGTTAGATTAGGTTAGAGTTTGGATGAAGTCAGACAGCAAAAAAAAAAAAAAAACAGTAAATGCTCATTTTAAACATTTTTGGGATTTAACTGATGCTCAGATAAGGGTTTACTTTTACTTTTACAGGTCTTTTTATCCCTCCACTTTAACCGCAGCTACTTGGTGCTCATTTTTTTCCTGACACCTTGCTTCAATCTCCCCCTCTTTCCTCTTCCCTGCAGGCTCTCGTTTCCCAAGCCCAAGGCTTCCATCACGACCCAGCAGGAAACGCCCTCTGCCCATCTCACCCCTCTCTGAGCACAGCTTTGACCTGCAGACCATGATCCGCAACTCTCCCAACTCCCTCGTCACCATGCTCAACAATTCTCGGTCCAGCTCCTCCACCAGCGGCTCCTATGGTCACCTTTCTGCAGGAGCCATCAGGTAAAAACTGTCTTGCATTCATTATTCTGAAAGCTCCCCATTTATTATTGTCATTATTTTATTTGTTATTACAATTTTGAATGGACTGAAACCTTTGGGTTTACATCACCTTGGGTTTGAGAAAGTGTGTATTTGTGTGGAAAAAGTGGATTGTGAAGAGGTAAAGGAAGTCTAATTAAGGACAAATGGATTATATAGCGCTTTTCTACTCAATTTGAGCACTCAAAGTGCTTTCTTACTACAAGCCTCATTCACACAAGTGCTTTTTTCTGTTCTTTCATGTGCTTTTAACTTAACATTCACACACTGACACTCCAATGGATGCATCAGGGACAACTTAGGGTTCAGTATCTTGCCCAAGGATACTTTGACATACAGATTGGAGGAGCCAGGGGTCAAACCACTGACCTTCTGATTAGTAGATGACAAACTCTACCTCCTGAGCCACAGGAATCTAATTTTAGGATTGACCCATGTTAGGGACTAAAACTTATATATGGTCCCCTTTGCATCTCAAATTTTGACCATTATTTAAAATGTAAATCGGTCAGTTGCGAGTCCCACAATTTGATGGGAGTGCTTTTTGAATTTGTTTCTTTCAAGGTGGTCATTCTGGAACCAACCAATAATGAATGAAACAGCTGACTCTCCCCAGGGGAATGGTGCTGTAAATGAGTTTCTAATGTCATTGATGCTTATAGTAAAAGTCTCCATAAAGTTCAATAGGATCAATGTGTGTGACAAAAGTGTAGCAGAAGTGTGTGGTGGGGGGAAATAAGTGTGTATGTATCGTCCATGTCAAGGCCCCGCGTGGGTGACGATCTCCCAGCCAGCCAGTCAGCCTGCCTCCCCGGCGGCTCGTGTCAGTCATCACGCCTCTGTAGCCAAGACTAGCAAAGGAAAGCAAAAGGGAAGAGTAGAGAAGGGAAAAGGAAAGATCCATCGCCCCACCCACAGCCATTGATCAGCAATCTGTAAGAAGAGCCTGATCAATCACGCTGCACACTCAGGCACTGTCCAAGTGACAGGGCCCAAATAGCCAAAGCCAACAGACTGATGAGTGATATGACAAGCGGATGGGCCCCCAAATGTGTCTCGGCTCATTGATTTCCACTCGGCTCGTAATAAGATCAGCAGAAATATGGGTCGCAGTGAGAGCAAAGCGTCAGAGCTCAGGATGAATGGAGGCCGGTGCTTGGAGCCACACAGATCTGTGTTTATTTGGAGGTCCGTCAGTGGTTATACAGACCCCAGGAGAGGTTTTGGGTCGCTTCTGGGATTTTTATGATCAACAAAAGTTAGCTCAGGTTGCAGGTTAAGAAACTACAGAGAGAAAAAAAAACTCTATCACAGTAGATGAAAAATAATTTACATGGCTATAAGATACACCTCAGATTATTTATCATGTGTATCATTTGCCTAGTGGAAGAATGACATACTGCCTTACACAAACCACATGATAATTCACTGTGTTAACAAGCTGAACATTCATTGGCAGGGATTTGTCGACAGTCCTGTGGTTCCAGCATTACCACACCATCTCCTGTCAGATTGTCCTCAGGGATTGAGGCGCTATCCAGAACAATCCATTTACTCACTATCTTTCCCCCTTTTGTGCCTCATTTCCTTTACAGCTGATGTTTTAGTGAAGTAGTATTTTGGATTTTTTTTTTTTTTTTGCCCACTATAACTGAGCCTTTCCCTGCTCTCTGCAGCCCAGCTTTAAGTTTCGCCTACCCTCCAACCCCGGTGGCTTTGCATGTGCACCAGCAGCTGATGGGCCGTCAACCGGGCATTGTTGGCTCTGCCTTTGGCCACAGTCCACCTCTCATCCACCCAACACCAGCCTTTGCCACCCAGCGACCTGTGCCTGGCATCCCACCATCTGGACTTAGTGCCAGTGAGCGCTCAGTCATCTCCAACGACTCCTTGCAGGTGAGAGCAGTGGTTAGTGCCTCTGCGATTCATCATCACGGGTAATAGATAGCGGCATCACATGCCAGCCACATCTGAGGGAAATGCAACGAGCTAACGTGGTACAGGCAGGACCCCCCCCGCCCCTCCACGCTCGCCTCTCCTGGGAGTTTCCTCCTACTTGTGTTGTCTCTTGTTTTTAGACTGCCGAGCGTGGCCCAGAACCTGCCTGCAGCAAACAACAAGGGGCTTGTTAGCATAGAATCCCACTGCTGACTCCATTAATCACTAGAGAGAGAACAAGAATATAGAGAGAGAATATTGACATGGATGGATGGATCCAAAGGGACTTTTTCTCTCGTTTCTCAGCCCTTACTGTATGTGCGGGCCTGCATTTGAAGTGAATATTCAGTGTTTATTACCCATCCTCCCTGCTGTTCCCCGTACCTTGAATTTTATGTTGTCACAAATGAGGCCTCATTCAAATCGGGCACAGCAAAATTGCCTTTTCCCTTTTTCAGAGTAAACAGAATATTGCTTTGAGGCCACAGCTGAATATCAAATACTGGACAAATGCTGAAGAGACTGAGAGAATGGAGTGTCTTGTAAAAAACTCCAAATTGTCAGGAGAAAAAAACCAAACAGAAACTTGCCTTCTTTTCCAGAAGTTCAAAAGCTCCTTGTTAATTCTTTTATTTCTTTTAGCTTTGTATGTAACAAGAATTCCCTCAAGGGCATATTTAAGCCAGGGCCAAAGTCAGGTCATTCATTGGTTGAATTGGTTCATGTGTTTTTTTTAATTGCAATGATTAGGGTAGCTAATGTGATACACTGAATTGCATTGCTTTTCATTAGCTCGGTTAAAGCTCTTGTCTGGGACTTGGGACTTGCAGGAATCATTAAGGTTCAACCACAGTTGTTTTTTTTCTGGCTGATTAAGTAAATGACTGATTGACTTATAAGCATCACATACATTTTTAATAATACCATAAAGAGTAAAGCAAGAAATATCAGGAAATAGAAAAATATACAGTACTGTGCAAAAATTTTGAACCACCCGTCATTTCTTTATATTTTAAAATGGGAAAATGGGAAATAGGTTCAGTGATTTATTGAAATATATGCAAACTCACATGGAAATACAGTATATAAGGCAAAAACATGGTTTGTACAATTCTCTTAGGCAGCTTTCTTGTGATTTCTTTAAGTAGTCTTCAGGAATCGTTCTCCAGGCTTCTTGGAGGACATTCAAAGCTCTTCTTTGGATGTTGGCTGCGTTTTGTTCCGTTCTCTGTCAAGATGATCTCACACTGCTTCAATAATGTTGAGGTCCGGGCTCTGGGGAGGCCAATCCATGACTGATTGTGTTCCACTGCATGTTCTTATATCCAGGTGTGCTTTTACTGCATTGGCAGTGTGTTTGAAATCATTGTATTACTGACAATGATTACTGATAAAATTACATGGTGGAACAAAATCTGATGGTATTTTTCTGCGTTCATAATTGCATCAATTTTGATAAGGTCTGGCTGAAATGCAGCCCCAAACCATGACAGAACCTCCACTGTGTTTCTCATATGGCTGTAGACACTCAGCCATCTGTTAGACCTCCTCCATACATATTGACGATAGTTTCAACCAAAAATTTTAAATTTGGATTCATCACTCCATAAGACCTGCTGCCACTGATTTTCAGTCCAGTTCTTGTGTAATTTGGCTTCTTGACATCCACCCTTCCACTGATACCATTTCATGGATTCTTTGCTAAGTTGTCTGTTATGTGTAGACACAACACTGGTTCATCCCTTGAGTTTAGTGCCTTTTTATCCTTGAATGATGCATAGGTCAGGGTTAAGTGGCTTAACAAACAAAGCATTCCTCTGAAAATGATCAGGTACAACGACTGGACTGAAAACAAGTGAAAAAGCAGCCAATGTCCAAAGAAAGACTTTGAAAGACCTTCAGAAAGTCTGGAGAACTATTGCTCAAGACCACTTTAAAAGATTATAGGCAAGTCTGACTGCTTGGAAACAAAATATACAGAAATGAGGGGTGTCTCAAGACTTTTGCACAGTATTGTAGTCTACATAATCACACACAGTGACACTTTAGGCTCAAAACAATATAATCTAATAATGTAATCTAATCATGTAAATACTCAAATATTTCTTCACAGGCCAAACCAACGAGTGAATCTGCCGTGAGCAGCACAGGAGACCCGATGCACCACAAACGTTCCAAAATGAAACCAGAGGAAGAGTTGCCGAGCCCAGGCGCGGTGAGCGTACAGGTGGGAACTGCCTGCATTAACCACCAATATCAAAATTAGCTTTCATTTACTGACTCGATAGGTATTCTTCACTTATATGTGAGAACTGCTCAGATTCTGGGAAAAAGGAGCATATTCCACACTGTTGGTAAATCCCAGCAGCTTCACCAGCTTGTTTTTATTTTTGGATTTTTTTCCCCCCTCCTTGAATAAGAAGCTCATATAACTGCTGGTCACCTGCCAACATGGCTACAACAATAGGCAAGCCTACCAGCCACAGTTTGGTGTTTATTTACCTGTATCTGGCTGGGTTTTTTTTAGTGTTAGTTTCCCAACCTGCTCTAATCAGCTTCAGTTTCCAAAGCAAAACAATTCATTGATCTTTGGGACACTGGTAGGAAATTGTTTTTGCTTTGGTTTAATCAGAATTTTAAATGGCTGGGGAAAAGAAAGAGAAGTGTGATAAGAGTAAGTGTTTGCATCTACAGGAAAAATCTTACTAGGGTCGATTTTCAGGCAGCAGCAGATAGAGCCTGAGGTGTGCAGTGGAAGCCTGGGCTCCCCTGTAAAGCCCTCTCTGACTCCCTGCTCTACTCAGGCATCTAGCTGTGACAGTGAAATATGTCTGGGCTAATAGAGCAGCCTACAGAAGGAAGAGGGGGTTAGATTCCTCAAATACTCACCCCAGTCCTGTCGTATAAAAACCACCAAAACAGAGAGGGGCTTTCAGTACTACATTTCCGCTCTGGACTCTTTTCTCCCAGGCAGCCAGGCGAGGTCAGCTGTACGGGGGCACTGCGGCTACACCACTAACCAATAACTTTCAAGGCTGTGCCTTTCATGTGAAAAATGGCTTTTGTGACAGGTTTACATGGACTGATGTTGGGAAGGGGAAGCAGCTACTTTTCCTTTCTAACTTTTATTAAGCATGTTGTGCTGGTCATACTGATTGTTGTACTAAAACTTATTTTCCTCAGGACAATCCCGATGGTATGACTCTCGTGAAGGAGGAAGGGGACAAGGACGAGAGCAAACAGGAGCCGGAGGTAGTTTATGAGACAAACTGCCACTGGGAAAACTGCTGCCGTGAATTTGACACACAGGAGCAGCTAGTACAAGTGAGTAGTCTGTAGAACCCACTGAAAATCACAAGCAATATTAAATAAAATAACTATAAATGACTAATATGAAAACAATTTTCGTTTCAGTCTTACTATTCTCATAGAGTCAGTTTCAGTCACAGCAGGACACTGAGTACAGGAAAAAAACTAGATGGACGTAGCCACCTTAAAGTCACCCACTGCTTTATGAACTACTATTATGAAGCCTCTAGTTTGGCATTTTGGCTATTGCCATCTTGGTTTTTTCAGCCACAAGTGACCAAATTTGGACACGAAGGTGGAATGCTGTTACCAGCTTATAAAGTGCATCCATACAGCGTATGGATGCATCGCACTGACAAAGGTACCTGATAATTAGCATTAAGTAACATACAAGTAAAATACTAAAATTTCACTCACAAAAACTGGGGCACAAACTTTGTAGACATATTATTTGACAGATAATGTCTATAAACAGACGTATGAATATGAGTATGACAGTATGTGGGCAAAGGACAAGATTTTTGTTACTGGAAGCTTTCTGGTTTCTGTCCATGAATAGAGCAAAAGAGAGATGGCATGTGTGCAAATGCATTGGATAAGTAGATGGAAACAGAAATCAGAAATTGTCCTCAGCAGGCTAATTAACAGATTCCATAATTTTTATCATAAAAATGCTCCAAAAGGCACCAAAATCACTATTCAGTGACTTGAATTAGCTGAGGTGATGTTTGTTCAAACGTCATTGAAAGCTGCCACACCCTTAATCAACTTTAAACTGTAATACAATTTAAACAGGTGAGTTATGTAAAAATTTATTCCCAGTACACTTATCATTAAGGGAAAAATTAGCAGTAGAAATCGTGTGCCTGGCTGTAAACACATTACTTTCTCCCGTAAAGCTGTAACACAGGAGTGTATGGGCATTGACTCGCGTTTGGAGCTCAACTCTAGTGGCCGTTCAAGGAACTGCAGTTTTTTTTTACAATTTGGCTTCATTTTTCAGCCCTGGAAGTTGGTGCTTGGATTGTTCAGAACTCCTGGACATGCAACCAAGCAAATTAGTTACGCGGGCTATTCTTCCATGTGTTGTTGTTGGTCCATCAGCCAGTCGCAGAGAAAAGCGAAGTTCTAACATACAAAGAGCTGAAGTGAAACCAAGTGTTAAAAACAGTGGAAAGTGTCCACTGCAGCTGCTGTCTGTACATTTCATGCTGTATTTTTTTCATCTTTAATGTTTTTTTCTGGCCCACTTGTTAACCAATTAGCGTTCGGCCAACACATAGGTCATCTGCATCCAGCGGCGCGCAGTTTTTTGGAGGATTGCACGGGAGCATGTTGGTGGTGGGTGAAAACCCCACTCTGTAGGCTGTCTGTATGTATGTGGTTTTATAAATGACACATAACCAGTTGTGACCAAACTGTGCTCAGAATATTTGCTTTCAATGATTTAGACCATTTTTCTTGCTGCTGTTTTGCAAATGGATACCATTGCACTCATGTGTCATTCATCACTTACTACTGGGGGAGAAGTTTCTGCACTTCTCTGACAGGAGCAGCTTGTCTTGCAGGTAAAAAAACAACGAGACACAACAGGGTGTTTGAATCTGTAAGACACAGCTTAGAAAACACACAGCAGAGCTACCACCAGTCTGCTTTTTGGTTTGTATGCTGTGAGAGTTTTTACTTTCCCTTTTCTCAAGCTCAGTACATCCTAGCACCATCAGCAGAAGCTGTGCTATTCTGGACAACGCCTGCTATCAGCCAACAACTTCTGCCTGCGTGTTTGAACATCAGCAGCAGCTGCAGTAGAGTCAGAGCTGCGGGCATTGACTGTTGCTGCTGCTGGATTCCTGATTGGATCCATGGACGGTGGTAATGGGCTCAAAAGCTGAAGAGCACATCTCACAGCTGAACAGTGCTAACTGATTTGGAGGGTTAAGCCTTCCAGAGTCAGCTTTGTGTATTACACTGACTGGGCCGAACCCCCCTCCGGTCTGTTATCTGAACTCTCACATAGCCCGGGAGATGGATGGCTCTCATCGTCTTGCGCCTGAGGGTTCACTGTAAAGCTAAATATTAATGACATTATGGTTGTGTCGCCCCCACTATGGCTGCTCACACTGACACTATTAGCTTTGCCGCTCTCGCTCAGCCTGTGAACGGCTTAGCCGTCAGCTAACTGAAGAAGCAGAAGTTGAGCAAGTGATGAAATTACAACAATAGAAGGGAGGGTGAAGTGCACACATCCGCTCACATGTGTGCACATGAGACACACATCACCACACATCTGATAGAAAGATCCTCAGCTCTCCACAGCTGTCTACTTGCCGTCTTGACATTGCAATCCTCAGCTGCGGTGGTAACCCCTATCTATAATTGATATCCTCAGCACGGAATGGGCTGCCTCCCGTGTTTGAAGGGCTCAGCTCAAAGGTTGAGGATCTTGACAACTTCTTGCCCCTGTTTCAGGGGGCGGGATGAGCAAAGGTGGTGGGAGAGGAGGGGAGGATGGCTTTTTATTAGAAAACGTTGCCCACATCCACCCGCCTTCTTTAGTCGCACCAGGTGGCCACTGGAACAAAGCAATGTCCTCTCATTCCTCCACATATACAACCCAGCCTAACCCCGCCAAGCTGCTCTTATTATCAGATTGCCGTGTAGACACACGCTAACAAAATCCTTATTAGTTTTCCATTTTTCCGTCCGTCTTGGTTTTTTTTTTCCTTTCTCCAGCATTTGGCTTTTTGATATTACGTTTTATTTCTAATTTTCTATGCACATGCAGATATGCTGAGAGATGCCAATAAAAGTCTTCGCCTACAGAATCCCTGCCCTCTAATTCAGCAGAGCGGACGGGAAAATGCTCTTATCTCTCCACACCCCCACCCCCCTCAGTAATAGGATAAGTACAGTATTTGGACCACAGTGGCTCTTCTCACACATTGGGAGGGGTTTGGGGGCTGGGGGTGGGTGGTGGTGGTGGTGGTGGTGGGGATTTCCATATAACCAAACAATGGAGCGTCCCTTCCCCCTGTACTTGTCTTCTGAAATGGCTTTGGGGGAAAAAAAAAACATAATGAGAAAAAAAATGCCTTTTTCTCTGTGGTTGTAACTCTTTCAGCCAATAGCTTTTGCACAAACTTTATACACGATTTAAGTGGCAGTCATTAAGACATCTGACTGCTGTGTTAAGAGTCCTTGTCATACCATGAACGCCTTTAAGTTTTAAAAGTGGCGGCTTCACTGATTCCAGCCCCCCTTTTTCTTTGTGGTTGGCCTAATTTTGGAATTAAGCCTTTGCACCACCCTCATTGCTTTCCACCTTGTTCAAAAGCACTCCTGCCGTGCTCTTGATGCATATTTTTACACTCTCAAACGTGCTTTCACCATGACATGCCACGGCATTCCTTTATCATCTGCGTTTAAGCACTCTCGGTGCCGCCGATAAGATAAACATCAGATCTATGCAATTTGGCTCACTTATCTGGCCTACCCAGTCAGCAAAAGCGAGGCGGGCGTCAATTTTAGTTTGCTGTATTTATTTCATTTATTACATTTCAATTCTTTTATACCTCTCCCATCTCACTCTCCCTTCAGCTACACATTCTTTTGCTTCCCCTTTTTTTTTTCGGGGGGGGGAAGACAAACCTCTCCCTCTCTCATTTTCTCTTTCATTTTCTCTGCCTCCTCTCTTTTCCCTTAGAGGGAGTACTTTTAAAGATAAGGCCTGGTGGCTTCTTTAATGTCTCTCTTGAAGTAGGCTTTTTTCACTTGGGTTTGTCGCCGGAGATGCCAGCCCCACACTCCCATAATTCCCTAATATGGCCTTGCTGAACAATCTTTTATTTTTTCATTGATCTATTACTGATACTTCACCACTGAGAACTCTACAAGGGAGCTTTACATTTTTGCTGCTATTACACACTGAAAACATTTTAAAAAGTGGCTTCAGGGTCGTTGCATATAATGCATTTTTGCTAGATGAATTTCTGAGTCTCTCCTGGTATTGCAGACTGGCACAAGTAGCAAGTGTGGTAGACTTTAAATTGGGGTGTCTGAAGGAGTTGGTGGTCTGCATGTGTGTGATGTTTCGTAGCTAATAAGGCCTTTTGTAACCTCGAGAGCCTACTATTCTGTTTCAGGTCAGCTTCATAGGTGGTGCTGTGATGTCCTTGTTCTTAGATGGGGAACTGGCTCTCCTCACTCAGTGTGCAGCCTCGTTGAGGTTACTGCTGCGTCTCTTCCCGGTGTTAAAGGGAGATAAACGCAGGCACAGTCTGAAGGCACCCCCCTCTCCCGCCTGCTGGCGCAGGCCTTTAATTGGTAAAATGCAGATTTTTTTTTTGATCAGGAGAAGGATTAGGCCCCCTTATCTGTCTAGAGTATCTTACTCTAAGATGAAAAGACTGTGCTGAAATACACATGCCAATTCTGGCTCCCTCACTTACTCTCTTCCCTTCCTTCACTCACTCATTCCTCTCTCAATCCCCCCCCCATTTACTTCCTCCCTTTTTCCCTCCCTTTTTTGCCTTTTTCATGCTCGCTTCCCCCTCTCTCTTTACACAATGCACTTCAGCAACTGACATCACAAAGGAACATATGATTTATTAGGCAGCGCTTGATAAAGCTAAACGGTGTTGCGGGTCCCACAGCTTAGCGAAATTGCCTTGTAAACAGGCCCTCTTTTCATGCACGCTTGCATTCTAATGCGTGAAGGCTATGTCCCAGAGAGGGTTTGATAAGGAGACATGGAGATGGATACTGAAGTGGGAAACAGCAAAAAAAAAAAAAGGATGTGATTCTGTGTTTTGCATGTAAGATGCGAGTGTTTGAGTATTTTATAGAAATAAACCATAAGGTTTTTTTTTCTTTATATCAATTGGAGTGTAAAGTAATTGTGTCTTTTAGTGCTATTTATGTTTATTTTAAATAGCTGTTTTGGCCAAGCAGAGATATGGACCAAGAAAACAGTTCCTGCACCTGTGTGTGTGTGTGTGTGTGTGTGTGTGTGTGTGTGTACGTGCACCTCATACGTCACAGACGGCTTCACTGTCCCCTGTGTCCGTGTCCCTTGCGTTCCCTGTTGTGCGACTCCCTCCTAAATCCATCTTGGTGGCGTTTTTACAGTTGTTGGCCGATAAGCTGGCAGGGGGAAGATGAATAACCTGCCGCGCTGCCGCTATCAGCACCTGTTTGTCGATTTAGCCGGCCAACGGGACCTGTCTGCTCAGCATGGAGATTATTGATTCAATAAGAATTGCCATTAGATCATGCCATTAGGTTTCTCGGCGGCCCTTCTCCCCCGTGCTGCCTATCCCCCTCTTTGTCAGCCCGGAGGCTCATGCATCACACCCGTCAACGACCTCCTTCATTTGTACAAACAGAGTGTGACTCTGTATCCATCCGTGTGTGCGAGCGCGTGTGTGGACTGCGCTGTGCCAGCCACCGGCATGATCCAACACCACGGACCCACTCCTCATCGCTCTCAGCCAGCGGATATTGAACGCTGGTCACAACAGACCGATCGCTTGCCACCGGGATTCCCTCATAGAGAGGAAGAAAAAGAGAAGACGAGTCAGGTTTTTCCGAAGCTCGGGCCAAGGTGGGGAGAAGATCAATCTTGAGGAAACTTCGCTAACATCTATGGTCAATCAGGCTCCAATCATTTTCCCTGGAATTAGTCTTTTTTTTTGTCACTTTAAAATTAAAAACTGTCAAGTGAGAATAATGGAGGTTCCTTGCCAATATATTAGTGTCAATTTTACTCTTTGCTTTTGTGCTCTGCTGTTACTGTTTTCACTCATTTGTTGGTACTCATCTTTTAGTATATGGAAAGTGAGAGGCTTAGGGTCAGAATAAAATTAAAGATTAAAAGAAGTGTGGTTTCTGCTTGATGTCATGGTCATGCTTGTGCTTGGGGTCATGATCTAGCCAGTGAGTGCAGAACTGAGAAGGTACAAAGGTGACATTGTCAGGGCATCTTCATGCCTGGAGGGTAAATGACCCTGGGTACTTTATCTGCTTTGGTCCTGCATGTTTTATAGCTCAACAATCTTGGATTCCCCAGACATTTAAGAGCGTTCAAAGTCAAGTATGTATTTATCTCCCTTCCTCTGTCCCTCCTCATTCACCCTAAAGGTAAAAAGCTCAGGAATGTAATAATGCTGGTTTCTTTCAGTCAGGATATTGTCTGTCTCTGTGGGTTTAAATTGCTCTCGGATAGACACTTCAGAGGCCACCACACACTGTTGTCTCTGAAAGAGAGCCAGATGTTAACTTCTTCCCCAGAGGGTCTACATCTCCAGGTTTTTTTTTTCCCTCTCCTTTCCTCTTTCATTCCTCTGTAACTTAGACCACTTATCCCATTTTACAAGACAGTTAGTGAGAAAAAAAAGATGGAGAAAAAGGGAAGCGAGAAGGGGATGGGGCAAGGGAAAGGTGGTGCTTGCAGATATAATGCTTGGCTGGAGTTGTAAAGCCCTTGCATTTCAGACGCCTTGACTGAACTTTTGATTTCTTTCCCCATCCCCTCACCTCCCTCCTACCTCCCCTTCTTCCTAAGCCTCAGATTGGAAGTTGCCACGGCAGCACAACTGTCAGCACTTGTCATGGAGGGGCGAGAGCCCAGTGTGATGCGAAGTGACAGGGTTTTATTTGAAAATCCCGTTCAGATCGGACACTGAGACTCACACGTCTGCCTTTTCTTTGCCTGCTTTTATGCAGATTTCAATAGACTGTGAAAAAGAGAAAGACTATAGAGGAACGAGATGGAAGAAATTAAATGGAGATCCGCGAAAGGAAATATTATATTTTCCCCTATTTGTGCAGAGGAAAAAAACAAATCCTCAAGCTGAATAATAAATAAGTTCAATGCAAAGTGACGTTACACTTCTCACATACGAACCCAGCGAGAGAAGTCTCGGTTTAAATTCTCTCATCTTCTTTTGCAGCACATCAACAATGACCACATCCATGGAGAGAAGAAGGAGTTTGTGTGTCGGTGGGAGGAATGCTCTCGAGAGCAGAAGCCCTTCAAGGCACAGTACATGCTGGTGGTCCACATGCGCAGGCATACTGGGGAAAAACCACACAAGTGCACAGTAAGGGATGCTCATATTTGCTCAGTTGACTTCACATTATTGCAGATTAAAATTCACTTTGACTGCACAAAGTTGCACAAGTTTGTGGTAAAAGTATGTGATGTATGAGTGATAATCTCTTCGTCTCTTCAGTTTGAAGGCTGCACCAAGGCCTACTCTCGTCTGGAGAACCTTAAGACTCACTTACGTTCCCACACCGGAGAGAAACCTTATGTGTGTGAACATGAGGGCTGCAACAAGGCTTTTTCCAATGCATCAGACCGGGCAAAACATCAGAATCGAACACACTCAAATGAGGTGCCAACATATGCTTTCACACAGCCCCATACCATTGAATATGTCATTTCAGCAAAAAAAAAACAACCCAAAACTCTCTTCTCTCTTTTAGAAACCGTATGTGTGTAAAATCCCGGGCTGCACAAAACGCTACACAGACCCAAGCTCCTTACGAAAGCATGTTAAGACAGTACACGGACCGGAGGCGCACATCACCAAGAAACAGCGTGGCGATTACCCACGCCCGCCACCCCAGCCCCGGGAGCCTGGGGGGAACGGCCAGGGTCGGTCACCAGGGCAACTTCCCCTGGGTGGGTATACGGACCAAAGGGAGTACAACCACGCTACCTCAAAACAGGATGATTGTCTGCAGGTCAAGTCTGTCAAGACAGAGAAGCCCATGGTAAGACTTAACTTCAGCTTTTATATCCTTTTTGCCGACTCACACATGTTTAACTTCATGTTGATTCCTTCACCTTAACTTTCTAATGTTCTGACTACTACTTACTTGAACATAGTATATGAATTCCTAGTATTTAGATGTGATATAGCATTTAATTGGGGGCATGCACGCTTAACACCGTAATCTTCTAATGAGTACATGTTTTCCTCTATCCAATGCTTCGGCATTTCTCTCCTTGCTTTTCTAAGGACAGTGGGTAATCAGGTGAGATAGGTATCACTTTATATTTTATTTGTAAAGTATTCTCATTTTTCTTGCTCATTGTTTTATTTCCCATTGGACCTTAAACATCCTACCACAACTGCTCCACACGTTGACTTCAAACGTGCCAGATGTGTTCCCATTGTTGGTTTCTCTCATCCCTCACATTCATAAAAAGACTGTTCTTCTCATTGCATTGTCCAGCACTTTGATATTGACCAAAGGCATTGCATTCCTATAAGCTGAGCCCATGCCTTTGAGGAGAACTGCAAGGGCACTGAAAGTAAGCCTGATACTGCCCTGGGCTGCACTGTGCAGCCAAACTCATTCACTAGTAAACAGGATCAAAAGCACTAAACACTATTTATACTTGATGCCAGAAAAAGTGATTTCATTATTCTTCTGTGCAACGTAGTTTGTAAAATTCCATAAATAAAATAATAAGCCAGTACCTTAAAAGACACATTTGCCATATTTGACTGTTCTCTTAAAAAAACAAAAATATGATTTTTTCATCCTGACTTGGTCACCGGAGGAGGCGTTATTGATTAGACGTTTGTTATTATTATTATTATTAATATTATTATTAATTGTGTAATATGGCATAACTTAGCCTTTTTCTTCCTGTTTCCCTTCCTTAAGAATGGCTTCTTGACAGCCACCCTTCCACTGAGACCATTTCTGATGAGGCTTCAGTGAACAGTAGATGGATCAACTGAAGGGCCAAACATATCGCTCAGGCTCACTTCCAGGTCTTAGCTGGATTTTTTCTTATTTCTTAAGGACCTGACTCTCAGATACTGTTTTTTAGGCCTGCCACTTTTTCTTTTGCCCTCCACTTGTCCAGATACCTCAAATTTTTAAAGACACGCTCCACACCATGCAGAGATATGCCAAGTTTTCAGCTAATAGCTCTTTTATGTCTATCAAACTGTGTTATCTTTGACATTTTTTTGTAGATTCAACTAAAGAAATGGGAACAAATGATGTGTTTTTGTGACAGGCTGCTAGCAACAAAGTGCCTAAAGATACAATTTAAAATCTGTTCATGCTGAGTTGTCTGAAAAAGCAGCCAATGTCCAAAGAAAAACTTTGAAAGAGCATCAGAAAGCCTGGAGAACTACTGCTCAACAACACTTTAAAAATTACAAGGAAGTCTGGCTCCTTGGAAGCAAAATATAAAGAAATAGGGGGTGTCTCAAGACTTTTGCACAGTACTGTAGACACTGGATATTTCCACGATTTTAGGCTCTGTTACTGAAGGTCCAAATATATACTAAATTCTATCTACCAAACTATTTTTTTTTTCAAAAAGATTAAAAGTAACTTTCACATGATCATCGTACACACACATGACTACAGTTGTCTTTCATAATGGTTAATGTCCATGAATAATGATCATTGTCCAACATTTTAGAGAGTGCATCCTTCAAAGCATTACATTGTGTCATCGTTTGTAACGCTTTATATCTTCACTTGTGTTACCTGGAGTAACTGTTTATAACCATTTAACTAATTTATCCCAAAAAGTTGAATCTGTTCATCTGGACGTGGCGTTTTTTAGTGGGAGAAACGTTTCGTTTACCAACTGGTAACTTCTTCAGTCTCAGCTGACTGCAGACTTCCCCAGCCTTATAAACAGTACATTTGCATAATGACAGAAACCAGCACCACTGACTAACAATGGGCCATTTGGTCAGTTTCATGATCAATGGTATGCAAATTGTCATGACCATTGATCAATGGCCATGAGTACCATTCACAGAGATTGGGGAATGGCTGCAATCACAGCATTGTAAGATGGTGACAGATGTACCCTTAGGCCCCCTCCTCGGTTCAGAGATGGTCTTTCCCTTTTCACGTAAATGGCCTCCTTGACTCCCCGT
>VUQS01010911.1:11335-25732 GCA_015108495.1 Heterochromis multidens
GTGTGTGTGTGTGTGTGTGTGTGTGTGTGTGTGTGTGTGTGTGTGTGTGTGTGTGTGTGTGTGTGTGTGTGTGTCTGTGTGTGTGTGTGTGTGTGTGTGTGTGTGTGTGTGTGTGTGTGTGTGTTGCCTTTAAATGGAGAGTTGGGGTTTCCCAATTCTCCAACTAAAGCTTCCAGAAATGTCGAACATGATCTTGTGCTTCTCAGTACAAACTGTACTGGGGATGAAATATGATGTTTGGCTGTTATGAGTACAGACTTTTTGCAAGTTCATTAGTCTGTATTATTGCTTGGAATGCGAGAATAGGGTGACAGGCTGCATGTATGGAACATTCTGTGTCTGTGCTAGGTAATGATGCTGTAAATAAGACTGGTATACCAGCACATATTATTACCACAAGAACTCCCTCTGCTACAGAGGAGCAGTTGGGCTTAAAGCTCATTTCCTTTTCTTACATCTGTTAGTCTGTAATTACAAGGAGGTTTCTACACCTCCATCCACCACCTCCGGGCTAATGTCAGGCCTGCGTGATGTTTCTGTGGAGGTTGAATGGGGATCTAGATGCACCTGCCAGACATGTGGCATCTGAACAAAAGCACGTGGCATCTAACTGAGCATAGCATTAGTTAGGCTGACCATAAAAGTTAAGCTCAGCCCACAGTCAACAACAATCAATAATAACCATCTGATTTCAATGCCCGCCCACATCATATAATTGCTCAGCTGATTCCATTCAATGCATCCAATTGGCAAATCTCATATCTGAGCTTCTACATCCTGCCTACAATTGATGCATATTTGCAAGCCACTTTGCAACCCACCTCCACCCCAGCTCATCATTTTCATGCTTATCTGACTTAATCACTGTCATGTCTGTTGTCACTGGGCATTACTGCTGCTTTCTCTACCTCCAGGTTTCCGTGTATGGAAGTGTGGGTAGGGAAGTTCTCCCTGCATCATCATACCGTTCCAGATATACATGTAGTCCCAGAATAGGGCCATACCACTAAGTATAAATGATTGTAGACTGAAACCTTTAATACTATAGAAATACTATACTTTCTGATTGTAGTTTGTTGTTTTAAAAGTCAGGTACATGCTACAGTATCCATGATACTGTTGTTTGACAGGAGTCATGTTAATTGTTTGGGGTTGGTCTAGTCAGTTTAGTAGTGATACTAAATATCAGAGGATTTTATGGGAGTTAGTGGCATCCACTGGGAGGCAATGGAAAATGGGTTTTAAACAGCACAGCACAGCAGTGTGGCTCAGTCGGTGAGCAAGACCTGGACCTTGATGCTTTCAACTTAAAAAAGGAGATTATTATTAGAATGTTAGAGCAGATTGTTAGAGCAGCTTAGAAATTAAAATGTTCTGCAACATTGTTTTAAATGATAAGGACAAACTAATCACTTTCTTAGGGCGTTTTCACACCTATAGTTCGTTTACTCTGTAATGAAGTCGATGAGTTATTCTAAACTTGTAGCTTTTCCCCGTGATTTGGTTTGTTTTCACACATAGAAAAATCCAAGTGAACTCCAAATGAACTATAATGCGTCATTACAAACCACGTGAGAATGTTCAGTCCTCTTATTGGCCAGATGTGTCTGGGGCGGGAGCAACAAAAGTAAATACGGGAAGAAGGTGCTGTGTTCTGGACTATTGGAGACCATGGAGAATTTCCGTTCATTTAATTGCTAGCCCATACAGACCTTTGCACATCTGTAGTACCTTGCTGCATCCCAGAATGCAAAGCATACGTGGCTACGGGAAGGTTTTTAGTTCAAACTTGCAACATACACCTGGTAGTTGGTTCGGATCGAGGTCGGATCACGTTCACACCATAAACAAACCACTCACCAAGACCACCTCCTCCAAAGGGTCTCGGTGCAGTTGTTTCGGTCTGCACCCGAGTGCGATTACTGTGTTCACATTTGCACAAACGAACTGCACCCAGTGGGAAAATGAACCAGAGTTTGATTTAAACGGACTAAACACGGCAGGTGTGAAAACACCCTTAGTGGTAATAATTAAGTCAAAGCATGATCTAATTCTCCATGTCATAAAAGAAACACTTGGTAGTAGAATCATACTTAACAGTATAGAGCTACCATACCTCTTAAGTCTGCTGTAAGGGGATTTAAGTGCTTGGACCTCATTCAATAAGTTATTTGTGATTAAGTTACATATAACAAGATATACATTACATTAGTTACATAATAAAATTAGAAAATAAGATATATAACTTATATCTTATTATAGGATTATATATTTTCTCTAGGAAAAGATGCTGGTCCAATATTTGTTTTACATTGACATCATTTCATTAGGACATAAACATTTCAGGTACACTGAGGTAAAAGTTCAGCATCCTGTCATCTGCAGACCTTCTTAACACTATCTCAAGTTCATCCTAAAATAATGTGGGACACTGCTGACTGCAAATAAATCACAAATTTTATTTTGCATCAGATTTGTTTGCCGCAAACCAACCAGACCCAATGGAATTCAGTTACTTTAACCTTGTGACACACCACAAGAAATTACACTTAAATGCATAGGAAGTTTTCTTATTTGATCCAAAAGATTCATTGTGTTCTTGTTAAAGCAATAATTTCATCATTTTGTTCAACACTTTTGGAGTGACCGTAAGAATAGAAGATCAAAACCCATATTATATCTAACTGGTAAGTATTTAGCTACAGTCAGCAAGTCTTATCTTAGCCAAAGACATGCCGCTTAAAGAATCCTGTATTGGTCTGAAAACCTTTTGAAATCTTATTTGGAGGCAAAGTCAACTAACCTTTAAATCCGTTTTTGTCACCTTTGACCGATAATTATAGTCATTCAGTTTTTATGTCATGATTACCATTAAAATGAGAGTTAATTAGAATGATGCTTCAGAATAACTGTCCCAAATAAGTGTCCAGCAGTATTTCATGGCTGCTGAGTGCTTTGGCTTTGACTTTGGCTTAGCACAAATGCAGGAAACCATTAGTCTTTGTCTCTCCAAAGGAAACAAAATCTAGAAACTCTGCAAAAAGCACCTTACTTACATGTTGTATCTTAGATCTGTACAAAAACCAAAGGAACAAGATGTAATAGAATCGCTTTTTTCAGAATTTCTAGATTTATTTTGTTACCTTTGGAGGGACAAAGACTAACAATTCTCCATTATGGTTGGGAGCTGCAGCTTCCTGTTGTTGCCTGGCAACTGCTCAGAACCAAGAAATACTTTGGCAGATAATGTCCAGTAAAATATCAAATTGTAGAGGTTAAAAACCAAGAATTTATGAAATGCCATTAAGTTAACTTAAAAATGCTGGTGGATTTTGTTACCACAGTAATTCAGTGGTTTCAGTCTTTGTGCCAGACTCAGATGCTTGCTGTAGAACCTGTAGTGTACAGACAGGAAGAGTGGATTAGATCTTCTCACCAATTCTACTAAACAAAATCTTAAGCAGATTTCCCAAAGTATTCTTTTGTACTTTCAAATAAGAATAAACAAACACAATATTTCATGCAAATTCCAAAAGCTGTATTTTAGTTGTGATCAATAGCTCTGCTGCTGTACAAAGCCCACCAGCACTGACATAAGTGCAGTTTGCATTCAGCTGACTGGACAGATAGAGTGGACAGATTGTAACCAGACCATGTGGCCATATGGTGTGCGGACTATCCCTCCTGGGCTTCTTAGTGATAAATATGTTGAGGCTGCACTGGAATTGATAGCTCTGTTTGGCTGCTTTAGAGCTTACCAAAGTATCTTTTGGTAGAAAGCAATCCAAATGGCATTGATCTGAATGTTATCGATCACCAGTGTTTTTCAGGTCAAAAAAGATGATGATGTGCTCTTTCTCAGCATCCACTATAACATGAACTGTGGGGAAAATCTACCCTGGGTCTAAGTATTGGTGTATGGAAGTAAAATAAATACTTAAAGAGAGTGAAATGGTTGATATGTAGGAGCATGAATGGAATTTCCTGATTATGTCACAAAGGATCATGAATGCCTGGGTCGGCCTTGCTTTTTAGGCTTTGCTTTGAATTATGCTAGAGCAGAACACAGCGCTGTTTCCACATGTGTGTGAGGGCATACTTTGGGTAAGTGAGTGCCTCAGATATTTGTCAGGATGCCAGACATAGGCGACGAGTTTGTAACATGGTGGCTGGCCCCTGTCTGAGCTCCAATAGACGGGGCTTTGCATGTGGCTCTGCTTGGTTTCCGTGTCATAGAAGGCTATGGAGGGGAAAGAGGAGGAAGCAATTTGCGTGGATTTCACCATGACTCAGGGGTTTGTCAGGCATTTGTCATAAATGGAGCAGGTGACTCAAAATGGCCAGGTTGTACCCTTAAAGTTTATAAGACTGAAGCATTAAGCTGAGACTATTCTGTAATTTCTGTTTTGCTCCAGAACCTAAACGGACACTTCAGTAAAACTGAACCAAAGCACCTACAGGAGCTCTGTAAATATTATTTTAAATACTGTACTCTGTTTTAAACTGGGTTAAATGAGAGAACAAGAAAAAGGGGTAGAAATTAGAAAATGAGCTAGTGGATGAGCTAGCCTATCTGTGTTAAGGGATTTCCTGTATTTTTTCCTGTTAAGATAATAATTAAACTAAATTGTCAGTTTCTTTAGATTAAACCTCATATCCTGTAAAAGAGCAGCCTATTCCAAGATGACAAGGTTATCTACTCATTTCCTTTTACAAGGGTGCTCCACTTCCAAAATCAAGATAGCTGTACAACAGTAATTATCATAGCTAAAAGGGTAACTTTAAATGGTTCCACTTGCGGCCACAGTAAATTATTAAAAGGGATTTTCCAAAACTTAAAACCGTTCTTGATGTGTTACAGCAACTAAGGAGGGAAAAATCTTCCAGGTACTAATGTTGTGTGAGGACTGTATTTTTCAGTTTAAACAAAGACAAACACGTAGTTCAAATTGTTATAAATATAGCCACATTCTTGCAAATTTGTTATCTTAAAACTCACATGGAAGCAATTAAACTATTTCTGTAACATTTTTTAAAGCAGCAGTTTCAAAGTGCTTTACAGTTATATACAAATGCAAATGATTGAATCCAAAGGGAAACAAAAAGGACAAATAACATCAATAATGATAATGAACAGAAAACTACAATGCCAGTCTATAAAAGTGTGTTTTAAAAGTTTATGTAAAAATTTGATACGCACTCAGCTGATTTAACAGTAAGGGGAAGCAAAAAAGATGGTAAAAGCCCCTTAGAAACCATTAGTCCTGAGCTTAATTAGTGGGGCATTTAGGAGCAGCTAGTCAGAGGATCTAAGTGGATAACTGGTTAAAAGTGTATGAGAGAGGTATGTGAGGCCAATGCTACGGAATGCTTTTAAACACAATCACAGGATTTGTGATCAGGAGGATTTAAAACTGAATTCTGAAGCATATAGGAATCCAGTGCAAGACAACCAGAATGGTGGTCATATACTCTCTTCTTTTAATAAATGTCACCTTTATGTATTTTTGCAATTTTTGAGAGTTGCAAAAAACAAGATTGAACTATGGTCAGAATTCAAATACTGATCCACACAGAGGCAAGATTTCTTACAGATGGTTTTACATTTCATGCTGGATAGCTAAGATATTGGGCTGATACTCAAAGAAATTTGCTGCAGGCCCATTATCAAGATTTCAGTTTTGTCACATCCAACCAGTAAGGCAACTTTTTAGGGACTCTACATTTTTAAGGTCGTCTGATTTGAATGATATATAAAGTTAAACGTCATCTTCATAACAACACTACAATTAAACTAATGAATGATGTAGGCATATACAAGCATATACAGTATTGGATATTGGTTTGATTAGGTATATGAGTTTCAGTAAGCCACTCTGGGCCTGATTTTTTTAGTTCAGTTCTGTATTGTTGCACTATACTGGTTGCTAGTGATATAGCTGGCGGAGCACGAAGGAAACTAACAGCAAAAGGTCAGAAGTTTGAAATAGTTTGCAATAGTTTTTTTTAAATAATCACAAACTATGCTCAAGTGAGGTGAGACAACTGAAAAACTCCCACTGAAACCCATGGTTTCACTGTTGGCTTTTCTCTTTGTCTCTCCCTTTCTCACTCTGGGAAGTTTTTACTGCACCTATGGTAACATAACATGTTGTT
Organism: Heterochromis multidens; assembly: GCA_015108495.1. NCBI lineage: Eukaryota > Metazoa > Chordata > Actinopteri > Cichliformes > Cichlidae > Heterochromis > Heterochromis multidens. The sequence continues at coordinate 17,492 of VUQS01010911.1, forward strand.
AACTAAATTAATAGAATATTTAATTTCACCTGTCTCTTATCAGATTCACTCAACACGTGTGTGTGTGTGTGTGTGTGTGTGTGTGAGGAGGTGTACTCACAGTGAAAGCAGGGAAAGGAAAAACTAGGAAATAGTAAATAACAGCAGCATACAGTGAACACTCACACTAATTAGAAATGAGACAAGTGTAAATAAATTAGATGAATGAAGTGAATACATTTTTTTGTCCCATTGTCATTTATTTTTTTAACTAATAAGTGCCCATTAAGTAAACCTAAAGCCAAGGTATCGTACAGGAAATGGAAAAAGATGGACATATGAGTGAACAATGAGGCAAAGTCATTAATAGCCACCCTGAAAGATCTCTATTTGAGAAAACAGAAAATCCATCTACCCTGACCAACCTTTTAATCTATCTAATCTTTGATCCAGCAATATGGTCTATGGTGCAAATTCAACAGACAAAGCCATTTATACTAAAATGGACTGATGGCCAGAATCTGTGTTCATAAGAATATCATTCCTGATTTTAGCAGTTTGAGTACTATGCAGTTGCTAAAAGCAGACTAAAATGGGCCAAGAGTGTTATTAGCGTCCAATTTCAGTTATTTTGGAAACAAAATGAAGTTATTTCATTATTTCGTTATGCACGCTTGCTTGAAATAATTACCAGAAAACACCAGAGAGTAAATTTTGAGAGATTAGAAAGGACAAAATGTAAGATATGAAAATAAACCAAACTATGAACCTTAAGGCTGAGCTCCATCACATATATATATATATTTTAAAAATATTTATTTATTTATTTATTTATAACAAAGAAAGTTGAAAAACCCGGAAGGATACTGCTGAGTTGTTTTTCCAGACAGTACCAACAGGAGACATCTTGCTGAGGTGAAATCCCACCTTGTTCTTCAAGTGCTTCACTAGTTTTTACATTAGTGGCAGGCTCCTGGTTGCCTTGCTCATTCTGAAAAACAAATCCAATTCTGAGAGCTATTCTCTTAAAACCTAAGAATACAGGGAGCACAGATGTGTGGCTCCTAAAATATTCAACATACAAAAGCAAAAAGCCAACAAATAATTTATTGAGAAAATAAAAAAACAACAGCAGAACGCATGAGAACAAAAGCCACGCAGTTGGCAGCGGTAAAGTTTATGGTGTGCCTCAGAATATTTGTATTCCTTTTGTGGGAGGTGAAATAGAAGGAAAACATACAGCAGGCCACCAGACTCTGTACACCCACTGCACTCCACCCCAAAGTTGAACCCGGAGCTCCCTTGCAGCTATTCATTCTGGCCCGATCTGGTGTGAGCTAGAACAATGATCTTATGGTTTCATCAGCTTTTCACCACACTTTCAGATGAAATCTGTATCTCTTTGCTGACGAGCCTCTCAAACCGGCCTTCGTCCAGCCAGCGCTCAAGTGTAATGAATCCCCCACTTCCCCCACCACTACCATCGCCCTGTCCTTTACTTCCCTTGTACAGGCTCACTCATGCGGAACTGAGCGACTGTACAGTTTTATCTCAGATCATCAACACTCAAGATCATCAGTGTTCACATCTGTGGGCGACTTCCTTGGGGGCGATTGCTAGCATGGTAATGTTCAGTGAGAACAGCTCAGCTCTGCAGAGAGGAATGAGCTCTGAAGGACTGCTATGATGTACTGGTATCTAACCCAAAGGCTCCAATCAGATCTGAGTAGAACAGGCCTTATGAATGGAACTGGACCACTTCTGTCTGTTCTATTATATTGTTTCCCTTACATTAGTGAGATGATGAATTTAAGCATAGTGAGCCTGGAATTTTTGCTAATCAGTTGTGGACATGGCTCATCAGGGCTGGGCCTGCTGGTTCAGTGCAGTCTGGATATTCTTTTCTAGGTTCTAACTGATGGAATATTTTCCTCACTGTGGTTAATGTCCACTTGCAATTATTAAACAGTTTATCTTTTCTAACACACAACTGAGTCATTCCACATTTGCACTGCATGTGAGCAAAACTGGTATCATTTGAGCGCTCAGAAAAGAGACAGAGATACATTCCACGGGGTTTGGATTTCATTACTGCATCAAGCGCCAGATGTGTGCAGGTTTTTGTTTTTGGATTTCCATGTAAACACCAGAAAGTGCATTATAAGCTGCTTAGGAATACATTTCTGTATTCTTACCTATAGGGAAAAGAGATTCAATTTATTGTTGTTTGTTTGATTTGTTTTTAACTCATTCTCCTCGTATTTGGGGCAATCAACTTTGCTGTGATTGTCACGAAGAACAGACTGATAATGAGCAGGACACGTGTTCCGTACTCAGCCATAGTATGCAGGAGACCACAAAGTAGTTATGCTTGACGCAAGCAAAGACAGCAGGTGACTGAGGTCGCCAGCTGTCCTCTATTCTTACCATGAAAGCACTTTTAGATCTTTGTTTGTCCATTGTTCCCAGGACCAGTAGGTTTCTCTGTACCCATGTGCCGCACACCTTATTACTTTCCTGTGTGACTGTATGCATGGTGGTGTAGTTCATGTAACAGCCTGGAAATAGAATGGGTGGCATGAAGTGGTCGGCCGTTGCGCTGTCTGTTGCCTTTGTCTGGTATTTCCCACGGAAACCCATCAAGGATTCCTCCCTGAGCAGGTGATGGAAGTGCTCCCCCAGAGTGGGAGCGAAAGGAAGGGGAGTGGGGGAGTGTCCAGCAGCAGGAGCCTCAGATGCTTTCCCTCCCCAGCTGTTGTTTAAGCAACATTCCCTGTCCCACAGCTCAGCCACAGCCAGCCTGCACAATCTATTTGAGTGTATAGCATGCCTTTATGCACATTTGTTGTCTGAGTGGACCGCTTGTTGGCAAATTCTTGCTTAGGTTGCATACTTTGATGTGAAAGCATTTAGTTTAGTCTTTTTTAACTTTTCTCTCTCTCTTTCACTCTCTTTTTTTTTTTTTAACCGTAGGGACAAAATGTTCATAAACAACTGTCTCTTGAAATGAGTAACAGTCAGGATTTCCTTGCAGCTATGTGTCTTGCAGAATGGAATGTTTTTGTGTTTCCAGAATGTGTTTTATGACAGCAGGCTCCTCCACCCTTTTAATTAGAAGTCATTTCAGACATTCATGTTGTGAATTCTTTGTGAAGCCTCATACTAGTTGTAGTTTCAGTATTTAAAAATGTTATTAAGTATTATTAAAAATCACAGGTCAATTATTTTAACAAATAACAATTAATTCCATCAAAAACTGGAGCTTTCCAAAGAGGCTTCTAGAGAAACAACGAGGAAGTTGTCTTTCATTTTCTACAGATCATACCCTTGTGCCATTGCTTTCTTCATTTAAAGTCTAAAAATGTGGGGGCAGTCAGTGAGCCCAGTTCCCTCAATACTGCCTGCCCTTCAAAGCTCATTTCACCTGTGACCAGTCATTCCCTACACAGTGACATACTTTTGGTGACCTCGCATTCTGCACTCCTCTTCATGTCCTCGACGTTAGCGCTTACTAAGGAACAACAAAACAGTCAGAACAGCTTCCGACAGCATTATTCATCATGCAGACCAGTTGTCATAGTCTGCTGTAAAGGAAATCTTTGTCAGAGAGTAAATCTTTGCAGCAGTAATGTGTTTGACTTTCTGACTCTTTGCTTGACCATGCTGATTGACTTTTCTTTTTCTTTTTTTGTCACAATCATCTGGCACTCTCTTCTGCCTGGTATTAGATGTTTGAAATGTAAACAACAATTGAGAGTGCCTTTTTAAACCCCTAAACAGCATGTGGAGTTTGGTAATTGAGATTAATAGCCCAGTGTGGAAGTATTGCTGTGTGTACTGTAGCTATACGGCACATCAGCTTTTAGTGCTGAAGGTCACCAATCTCTGTGCATCCTAGAGTTTAAATCAAGTGTCATGTGGATGGTCTTTTAGACAAAACAGTGGAAGACTGAGTCATCTGTTGAAAATCCTTCAAAGTGTTGTGAAATAAATTGGACCCATAAGAAAGGATTTTATTGTTTTAAACTGTAAAAGGAAGGTGTTGTGATATTGTCTCCATCAGTGATCAGACATACATCATCAAATCGTCTAACTGCCATGTTTTTCCGGCATTCAGGCCTCCTCTACACAACATGGCTTTTGTTCAAGAATGCAAACAAAGGCTAGTTAAAAGGCTGGCTTGTGAGAAGCTATTGTTGTAACCATAGACTTTAGAACTACTGGGATGTTGTCCTGAACCTGCTGTTTCATTGAATTAATAGCATCTTGATGACTGAGCTGAACTCTGCTGGGAGGCCCTGTTGTGAAGACTTTAAAAGCTTCCTGTTGTCTTCTCATACATTTTTTTACATATGCACATTGCACGTCAGTCATATTGCGTAGGTTTACATTTGCTTTTTGCGGCATTCATGCTTTGTTGGTTAGTGTTATTCAACTTCAATATACAGTAACCATGAGGTGGATTTTACTTAACCTGTCTCTTGTCAACTCCACACATGACACATCCATGCATGTGTGGGTGTGGAGGGGAAGGAGTGACAAGCACAACTATAACAGAGCAGTATGCAGTAGCTAAATGACTCTCATTTTCAGCTGAAATGAGGCTAGTGAAATAAATTAAATGGATAACACCAATAAATTTTTTTCTTTTTCATTGTTTTAATTGTGGGCCTTTTGTCAATGTTATTTTACTAAATACCAATTCAGTAATTTTTAATTTGTGTTCTTGGATGTGTTTATTTTTTACATTTTATTTTGCAAATTTTATAAAGCAAAGACAAGCCTGATGTTGCCATGTAAATAACAGACTGATTTCTAATTTCTTCGTCGGTAATATAAATTCTGGTATCGGATTGTTACTCTGTATTAGCAGATTCCCAAAACCAAGTTATTGTATTGTGTTAGAAATGGAGAAGGTTGGCTCAGTAGAGCCTTAATTTCAGAAAACACAGCAACATTTTGGAAAACACCATGTTTAATTAAACACGTAATTTTGCAAAACACATTTCCAAAAACACAATATGATTTTTCAAAAACATTGGCACTTTGGAAAACAACAGTGTTTCTTCATTGGCTGTACTTGTTTCTGTTATGGGGTGTGCAACTCTTGGCCAGCTTCTGCAGCGTGCTTTTAGGGTTTGAAGAGACAGTTTGATGTAATGACATGTTTAAAGCAAACTGAGAAATACAAATGTCCCTTGTTAAAGTATTCCTTATTATTCCAATTTATTCTTCCATTCCTTAATCAAGTTTAGAATGCATGCAGGGACACTCTTGAGAGTAGTGTATAGACAAGAAATGACACCTACCTGTTGCGATGCACTTGGGTTCCATTCATTCAAACACAGAAAACACTGTCCCTACCTTTTCCATAAACTGAAATGTTGCATTTTTTTATGTTATTGATTCTTACACTTCAAGACAGCCCTCAAATGTATGGATTAAAAAAACACTAAAGATGTGCAAGGCTGAGGGAACACACACCTCATGACAACAGTCAGAATTTAAAGTCAGCATAATTATAAAAATTTGGCATGTCCCTAAAAGCTGCATCAGAAAACCACCCTTTCAGTTTAGCTCTTTTCAGCCCACAGCGGGCATCCTTGGAGCACGCAGGAAGTCAGGCAGATTAAACCTTTTGGACCTGCTAAGTCAACACGTCTCTGCTGCGTGGTGTTGTGTTATTGTTCAGTTGTCAGTTGAGCCTTAGCTCATCGTGACCAGCTACGCTTACCCTCCACGCACTCAACAATGAGCCCTTATCTCTGCAGGCTGTGGCAGAGTGGATCAGCTTCTCCCATCTCTCTGTCACTGTGTTGGCCAAATAGGGCATTATTAGGTAAAGGAACTGCTGGCTTGTCAAAAAAGGACCTGTGTTAATATGCCAACATCCACATTAGCCTGATAGCTGCAGATGTGAGTGTTTCCAGATCTTTATATGTTGTAGGGGAATTATTGGTTAATCCTTTATGGTGTGCTGATGGAAAGCTTCAGAAAAGGGAATATTTCTATTGAGGATCAAATGTGTGTAAGCGTGTTGTTAGTTACGGGGTGAGGGAGGTTGTGGTGTGTGGTAGAAGAGACAGGCGGCAGGATGTTATCCAGGGATTTAGCACTGTGTACCAGTTCATTGTTGACCTGCAGGGAGGATATAGGTTAGAGCACAGTAGCAATAGTCATTTCTAAAAGCTCGCTCTGGTGATCAGTTTAAAATGTCGTCACAATCAGTGGACTACTAGAATCATGAAATAATACCACCCATAAGCCTGTGCTGTAGCCATACAAATGTTTATTTTCATCATGGTTGGAAATGGCCTGCGTGGAAATTGTATTCCTAATTAGGATTAAGGAAGGGGTCAGGCAGCCCGGACTAGAATGTGAAGCATTTGCAATGAGCACTGCTGATGCCATCTGTGCGGAGTGTGGTGAGGAGCTAATTCTGGCACTGAGTGTGGCGTGATTTAACACAGAATTTTGTGGTAGCAGCTCACATTCAAGCCTGGGATTTGACTGTGACTGTAGCCAAAAAAACTGTTACAGGGAGTTGAATTAGCCCTGACCCCCTCCTGTTAGATCTCCTTTAAGCTGACGCCATGGAGCTCCCCAATTCATCTGGACATCCAACATGTGTGGCATGTCAGATTGCTCGCATAACAGAGATGCTGTGCCAGGGGAGGCCCGCTCAGCCTCTTGGCCTTGTGCTTCGATCTGTTTTGACAAGGCGTTGTCACTGTCTCCCTCAAGAGGCTGACCTAGGCTAGAAAAATGAGCACCCAATTATTTCATCATGAAGTATGGTCAAGGTTTCTCTCGGTGACTGTGAAAGTCAGGGAGAGCTACTGTTGTGTGCACTTCCTACCTTGGAGGGATCCCAATTAGCAGGCTGCTGGTGGTTGCTGCTGACAGCTACTATAAATAGTGTCTGGGCATTTGAATGCTAACCTGTTCTTACTCTATTGAGGAACATCTCAATGTGTCTATGTCCCAATGGATCTGCGCTGGTTTTGACAGCATAAGGGGACCTACGCAGTGGTGGCTGTAGTTTAGGAGGTAGAGCAGGTCATCCACTAATTGGAAGGTTGGTGGTTCAATCCCTGGCTGTTTCTGTCTGCGTGCCAAAGTATCCTTGGGCAAGATACTGAACCCCAGGTTGTTCTCTGATGCATCCATCGGGGTATGAATGTTAGAGAGAAAGCACAGGAAAAAAAGTGCTTGGGTAAATGAGGAAAGTTGTATAAAGCACTTTGAGTGCTCCAGCAGAGTAGAAAAGCATTATATAAGAACTAGACTATTTACAGAGCATGGTGATGTCATTTTTGTGGCTGAATAGTGTCTTTCTAAAAAAAAAAAAAACTTTTGTGAAAGTGTTTTAATTAAGGCTGTCAGGTTTGCTTAAATGATTAATCTGCTGAAATATTTCCTCAATAAAAACTTTGTGCAATAAGGTTAGTAGAGGCAACCTAGGATAGTACATACAAATGTATTTTTGTTCCACAGTACAGCTACTTTATTTTCAGTGTTCCACTGCTTTGCCCCATTGATCGAATGTTTGACGCACACCTCAGCATAACATCTTTCTCTTGTTTTCAAGACAGTCAAAAATGTGGAATCTGTGTCCACTTTTTATCAATGTTGGTTGTAAAGCGAAGGCCACCATTAATTGTGACCATCTCTTTGAGCTCACACACCTTAGCTAGTTCTTACCTCACCTTAGCTACCTTAGCTCGTCTCTCCTAGTGATGACTGTGGCTCTCAACAGTGAAACTGCGTCCACAGCGATTCACAGTGACATGGCGACCAGAGACCATAGAACAGGGGTATTCAACTAAAATTTAAAGAGGTCCACTTTGAGAAAATTTCTTGAAGCAAAGGTCCGGAAGATTATAATGTCTAACTGTTTAGTGTCATATATATTTAAGTAGCCTAGTAGTTGTATCAACATCAAGTAATCAATACCTGTCAAATCAAATTAATTCAGTACAATTCAAACACATAGAACTGAACATTACACACACACACACACACACACACACACACACATATATATGACTGTATAAGCAGTCATATATATATATATATATATATATATATATATTAGGGCTGTCAAAATTAACGCGTTAACGCGGATTAATCCATCATCATGATTAATCTGATTAAAATTTTTAACGCAATTAACCCATCTGCAGCACAGAATGACTCAAAATCCCTGAAATGTCTCTGTCAACGCTTTTCGGGCAGTTTGTCCAAGTAGAGTTACCTTCG
>VUQS01010914.1:13703-30011 GCA_015108495.1 Heterochromis multidens
GTAGCTGGGGTATAGTTTCCCTGTGAGACAGACACAGAGACAGTCCTGGACCACACACCCCCACTCCCCCACCCACCCTGCTCCCACAAAGACATGCATAGCAAAAACCGTAAGTGTAAGCTCCTCTCCTCTCCTGCGTTTTCGTCCCTGCAGCTTTGTGAATTACTCCCCCCCCCTCCTGTGTTTCCTTCTGTGTCTCAGCATCTTTTTCACTTGTGTATTCTGATCAGATCTGGGTCAAAAGGTATTTATAATTGTTGGCTCTTGTTCACATTTCATATAGTAGCAGTATGGGGGGTGGTGGGTGTTGATCACGCAAGGACACTTCAGATGGTGTCAGGCATGCTGCTAATTAGAATAAAAGCACCTTCAGTTGATTTTGCAAATTCTTTTTGTGGAGAAGTTCAGCCACAGATTTGTTCTCTCCTGTGTTACAACACAGCCATCTGGCAACTAAGGAGGTTGGTTGGTTTAAATAAGACACCGCAATCCAGACTCAGTGCTAATTGAAGGCAAATCAGATCCAAAGTTACCACTAGCAGTGCATGATCTTGTTGGTCTGTCTTGATTGTCAGAATCTGATTATTATTATTTTTATGTAATTTTTTTGTCATCCATTTGTTTGAGCTCATGCTTAAGATCTCTGCCTTTTTTTTTTTTTGCCCTTGATCTGTTTTAGAGAAGCAGCACAGCTCCCCAGTCCCCTCCAGGAGTCCTTTGGTTCCCATGAAGCCCAAAGCACCCCCAGCGGCACCCGCTGTGGCTCCTAGCCCTGGGGACACGCTGGCATTCAGGATACCTAAAGATTACCCCCACTCCCGCTTCAGCAAGGCACCACTTGCTGTGTACCCACCTAAGGGGGCGCGGAATAAGACGTGGTGCGTGCACAATACGATTACATTCTTATTCCCATGATTTCCCACATTTTAAAAACTGTCAGTCCAATAAAATGCTGCATTTTATACATGAATTGCATAATGTTTAAAGTTGTCTGTAACTCTCTTTCTACTTTTCTCCAGCGTATCACTGCCAGTCGTAAGCCTGGAGAAGATGCCCTGCCTCAGCCGAGCTGACTCAGCGTCACACGTGCGCCTCACCTCTTCCTCCCCTTCCTCGCATAAGCCTTCGTCCCTCACTACACAGGCCTCCCAGCGCTCGAGCGAAAAGCTCACAAATGGTCGCGGCAGCAGCGGCCCATCTACACCACGATCCACCACGCCCCCATCCTCTCTAGATAAGCGGCCCAGTCCAGCGCGCTCCCCGCTGGACAGAAGGGCGGCGTCAACACCGTCTCCCTCCCCATTGGATCGGAAATCCTCCCTGTCACCCTCACCTTCTCACAGAGCTGCTGCTCTGCCAACTTTGCCATCAGTGTCACCGTCAGAGAAGAAGCAACAGAATGGGACTAAGACTCCCTCCAGGTGTCACAAAAGACTTTCAGGTCAGTACTTTTTTTTTTTTTTTTTTTTAATTGATCCAGGGGAAGTCTTATTGCATGCATGTATCACTGTGACACATTTAGTCATTTTCCTTCCTGCCTTTTTTATGGTTGATTTAGGATTTCAGTCCGTCAGCCTGCAGCTCAAGAAACTGATTCTTCAAGCTTCAGACGATTGACATTCCTGTTCTGGAAGAGTTATATAATTCAGCCTTTGCTCATTTAATTCCTTCTACTAAGCTTTACATTAGAATTCCTACATTACTGCATGCATGCACCCAGATAAGCTTGTGCACTTTTTCTCAGTATTCTTTGGAGAGCTTCCAGCCTGAGTGTTTAGCTGCAGACAGGTCAGCGGCAGGGTGAGACTGTGAGTTTTGGAATTGGACAGACACCTCCCTATATTTAATGGCTTTCTCTCTCTTCTCTATCCTCTCACTATTCTCTTGATAATTCTCAGTTTCCTTCCTTGTTATTCTCTCCTTGCCTGCCTACCTCAGTTTTCTTACTCATTTTCAGTCCCAAACTTTTTTTCTTTCAAATTAACATTTATGCACAACAAGTTACCTTAGTGGATAGTTCTGGATAAGAGGGGTGAAAACACATGTGACAGTAAAATTTAAAAGGTTCGTGATTGATATTTCAGGGTTTCTCTTTTTGTGTCACATCTCTCTATGCAGCTTTTCCTTCTCTTCCTCTTTTCATTTCTCTAATCTTTCTCTCAGTTTGCGCTGAGTGTCTCTATGCTCTGAGCCTCTGATTTACACCCTCTAATTCACGAGCTCCCACTGCCAAAAAGCTGCTTGTCTTCTTGAGAGATTTTCCCCACCTTCTGTGTCTCTACATTTTTTTTTCATCCTCTCACTCTCCACCTCCTTCCTCTCGACCTCCTCGTTTCTCTCTCTCACAAACTCGTACTCTGTCCTGATTTTTCTTTGGCAGGATCCTGGCTTTATCTTTTTCTCTCTGCACATCACTCTTGTTGTTTCTCGCTCTTCTTGACCTTCTGCTTTCGGTGTTGTTTGGTTTCTCTTTCTCAGCAGTGTCTTCCCTCGGCCTCTGTTCACAGCGATCCTCTTCCTTTCTCTCTCTCTCTCTCAACTTCCTTTATCAAGTTTGTGAGAACTGAATGAGCGAGCATGTGAGTTTGTTTATGTCTGAGTGTGTGTTTGTTGCTCTTACTCTATCCACTGGAGCTGTTGTCTCATACTGCAAACACAGAACGATTACAGGGATTATAGGAAAGGCCAGCACAAGATTACAGCCCTCTGATAGTAACACTGTTTAAGATAACCTACTGACTGGAGGTTGCTGTTGATTTGCAAGTTTGTGTGGAGGAAGAAAGTCTGTCTGCACTTGTGGGCAGTGTAGGAAACTAACTTCTTTTTTTTAAGTCCTTTATTGCATCAGCAAGATTTTACATTTTCAAGTTGATCCAGGCTATAAAACTAATTGAAAGGCTGTCATGATTTTGTTTTTTGTTTTTTTTTATGTATTCCAAAAACAAAATTCTGTTTTGCAACTTTTTTCTTTTTTTTCTTTTTTTTTATGTAGGTGCATTAGTCTTGCTGTTTGGATAATAACAATTTATTTACATACTTAACAGCTTTAAATTAAAAAAACTCATCAACTAGACATCACTGTGTAATTGATGCCATTAACAAGTTAAAAAATCATTTATCGGGTGCTCATTTTTTTCCATTTTATCATGTCTCTGATGTTGTCGTCTCAGGCACACTGCTTTCTGTTTTTGAAGGGCTTCCAGTCAGAGAAAGTTGGCTTCAACGGTGAGGAGCATAACCAGCATTTTTGGCTGTAATAATAAGAATTAAAACAAAGAGGAAATGAGTCTAATAGGTCCCCATTAAAACTTTGTGGACATCAAGTGAACAAACACCAAAGACAAAGACTAAAAACAATGTTAAAACTCAAGCCAGAAGGCACTACAGAGTTGAGTACTCATTCCTAGAAGGTTCATCATAGCCAGCAACCCGTTACAAACTACTTATAGGTATTTAATCCATACTTACTGTAAAAGTATAAGCTGTTGCATAAAGGATCTTTTCCACTTGCTGCTTCTCATCATGTACATTTTAACACTATTTCTACAATAAACATCAAAGATTCGAGTTGGAAATTGACCTTAAATATTAGGAGTGGAGATCATTATCAAGTGCAGATTTTCCCTCCGGATACAGTTCATTAAGGCTGGAGAGAGTTTGCTGGGTTGTCAGTCACTGGTGACTCTTGTCAGGTTGACAGTATGTCGTGTCAAGAATCATTTGTCACAGTATGAAGAGTCTGTGCGGGTTTTGTGTTTGATGCTGGAAGCACTGCTAATAATGTCACACAGACTAGTACTATTAGAGGAGCCTCAGACCACAACTGAATGATCAAATGAATATAGTAATATGCGAACAGACAAATGTGAGCGAGAATGTGAGTGAACTGCTGTCTCAAAAGAGGAAAATTGATTTACTCATGGTGTTGCAGCAGCACTCCCACTCCCATCAAATGTGATTTGATACTTGGAGGAAGGAAGAAACTACCCGATGATGGCGTTTCACTCCAGTGTGTGTTTGTGTGTTGCCTGTGTTTTACAGGGAGAGTGTTTGATCCTAACAAGCACTGCGGAGTGCAGGACCCTGAGACTAAACGACCCTGCACACGGTCTCTCACCTGCAAGGTAACGCAAATACACGCACGACTGCACAGTTACCCAGACTCTTCACCTCTGTGTGCTTTCTGTGGAGATAAAAGTAGCGTCTGACCCTCCTGCTCTCTGTCTGAGGCCGTCTGACCAGAAGAGCAGCTTTTTTATTTATGAGAGTAATAGCATTAAAGGGCGTGTTAACGTCACTACTGAAGGACTCCGACCACAGCTATGATCATATCTATCTCTCTGGCTGCCTCTTTTGTGTGTACACCCTTCCAGTTTTTCAGTTAATGCTGGGTAGCATTGCTCAGGCATTACAGGGCCTACACTTCCCTTGATGAGGTAATTATAGATGTTGGATGAGGCTAAAACATCTTAAGAAGTAATACTCCATTTTACTTCCCTATAATTACCTCTGCCGAGCTTTACTAATCACTGCAAACTGGTTAAGTAATTAAAGATGTATCAGGCTAATGTGTTGGCATTTTTTTATGTGGGAGTGGTTTGTCAAAATAGTCTTGTTAAAATCTACTATCTCCAGCATCTCTAGACACAGCATTCTGTCTCGATAAGTTGGAGGCCACGTTGCCAAACTATCCATTTCTTTGCATTTAAAAAAAAAAAAAGTTTATTTACAACATGTAAAATTGAATATTGATCAGTTTTTCTTTACTTTTAATTGAGTTTATTAGAGCTATAATATTAAAGAGAGAACCTTCCACCTGTAGAGGACATCAAGTAAAGATTCAAGGCTTGTCATGGAGGGTTTTTATTAGCATGATTTCTGTGTGCAGTACTATAAAATACAAGTTGAGGCACTGTTATAGGGATAATAAAATGATGTTCTTGAGTTTATTTTATTATTCATGAAGAATAAATTTACTCTATTATGCAGTATTGTTAAAGCTCTTTATTAACTCTCTGTACCCAATAATGACCGCAGCCGGCCACTCTGAGGTTTCCCCATTTCCCCTTTTGTGTGATAACTTTGCATTGATGTGAACACTAGATACCAAAGTTATTTACCTATAGACATTAAGAACGTGACTATTTTCTGTATTTTAATGTTCAGCATTAATTCAAACTCCAGAATTTTTGCATCAGTTTTTTTTTTCTTTCACATTTAAATTCAAAGGTCAGGATAGTTAGAATTGTGATATGTGAACCTTCCAGGCCATGTGGTACCCTCAATGATCCCTTTGAATAAGTACAGGAAGAAGTTTTCTGTCCAAACGCCATCCCGCCTTTTTAAAGCAACCTCTCTGACTCGTTTTGTAAATATCTATTGGAAAACCAAATGTTTGATGGCTGGTTACCTTCCAGAGTACCTGGAAGGGTATACAGGCTTGCCAGGCACAGGTCATATTTACCCGTGTTTGTGTGGTGTGACGTGGACACCTACAGTGTGAGGTTATGGAAACTGCCATGAAACCAAAGAGTCAAGTCTCGAGCCCCTCTCAATTGCAGCATTCAGTGCTGTTGAAGTGTGTTTGTGGTACACTCAATTCTTCACAGATCAATATTTTTATTTACAAAGTCTCTCTGGAAATAACCCAGTATTTCTAAACGGTCAGAGGAAGGAAAGTATGAAATCTTTTTTTTTTTTTTTTTGCTGCAGACTCACTCCTTAACCCACCGCCGGGCTGTCCCTGGCCGAAGGAAACATTTTGACGTCCTCCTGGCTGAACATAAGGGGCGGGCGAAGGAGAAGGATGGAGCAAAAGAGAAGGAGAAAGACAAGGACGGAGCACAGGGAGGGAAGGAAGGCTCCAGCCAGAGTATCACATCTAAAGAGAGCACGTCTCCCAGCAAGTCTCACTGCCCCAATGGACGACCTCTCTCCACGCTGAAGCTACGGCTGGCAAATGCACACATACCTAGGTACAAAGGACCAACGTGTGAAAAGTCTAAATATACAAATAATGCAAGGTTTAGAAATCTAATCAGCTTTTAAAATGAAGAGTGATTTTGACATTCAGGAGCATTCCATATTATAATGCCTACTTTATATAGTTTTCTAAGGACTTCTGCTATTTTTATGTTGTTTTTTTCTTTGTTAAAGTTAAGCAACTGAAGTTAAACTGTTCTTAGAGAAAGGCAATACTTTCTAAACAGAGGTCATAGCCTATTTATTTTAGTCTTCAGTATGTTTACTTATCATTTTTCAGGAGATGGTCTTCACTTGCATACTTGAGCATTTTTGCTTCTGACAGATGCATTCTTTTCCACCAGGGGATGCTGTAAACACAGTTTGCTAGAAGAGAGCAACAATAATAGAAAAATCACCCCTTGTCAAATTGTTGTGAGAAACATATTTCCTGTTTCTATTGAGACGACAGGACCCTTTAAAAATGAAGCTATTTGGAGTTTTGCCACTAGAGTGAACATTTGTAATGACACTCTACCTCTTCCTCTTTCCTTCTTTCTTTTGTTTACACTCATCTTTTTCTGTCCTCATCTCTTCTCTTAACTTATCCCATATGATTCCACTTCTTTACCCCTTAACCCACTTTGTCTCATTATTTTATTCACCCCTCTGTCTCAGGGTTCCAGGAGGCTCCTCCACTTCCACCTCAGGTCCTCTGCTCTCAGCAGCATCTCCTGTCCAGGCCCCTAACTCAGAACCGGCTCCCCACAGCTGGGTGACCGCTGCCGGAGAAGGCAGTCGACTTTCCAGCGATGAGGGGGATGCAGAGAATCCAGAGGATGCTGACAGACCTGCCATTCACTACTCCAATCATCACCCGCAGCCTTTAGGGGTGAATACAAGGACTAGTAAAGCTGCACTACCATACATTTTCTTAGTCCATAACCTCAGGGCATTTAGGGTTATTTTATCCCTGCAGGGTCTGCTTTTATATGCCATTTAGAGGAAATATTTTTGTTGCAGTTCAGCCACAGATGTAGCTCTTATCCAGTCTTTTCAGTAAACAAAACAAGGTAAGGTTGTGTGTAAGTTTGATTTCAGAATCAAACTTAAACACACGTGCGCAGCTTGATGGTATGCTTTAAAGGAATAGTTTGCTATTTTGGAAAATACATTCTTTTCTAGGTTAGATAGTTGATCTCGCACTTGTATATATTAACCTTAGAGCTAGAGCAATGAGACAGCATAAAGAAAAGAAGTAAAATTTAAATGTTCCTATCAATACTTCCAAACCTCACAAATCTACACAAAGTATGCTGCCATTTTTACACCTCAGTTTTTGTACAGATTCAACATAGAAGTCATGGTTTTACAGAATTGTGTGCAGGCTCCTTGATAGGGAGCATTAACTTGCTGAAGTTTTGTTGGCATTGAGAGGTTGCCATGCATGTCCTCTTGTTCCTTTTAAAATGGCAAGTACTAAGTGCCCGTAATATTATTAAAATATATGGAAAGCTGATGCAGACATGTTTGCATTTTCACTGCTGAACTCTGCATTTAACTGCGTTTAAAGAAAATGCTTGCTTAACACACTTCTTCCAGCCAGAGCTTTCACTGCATAGTCACAATTTCCACCTGAAAAGTTGGATTAGTGGCGATGCTATCAAGGCAGAACCTAAAGGTCAAAGGTAACATACAGTAGACTGGAAATTTCCCCATAAAATTGTACACTGCACTGTATATTTCCAGTTAAAAGTTGTAGCCACCTATTGTACCCACCCAACAGGTATATTTTTTGATTTCTGAGATTCTAAAAAATATTTTAACATTGTTTGGTGTTAGTCTCTCTTTCCCTTCAGCATCTGTTCTTCTTCATCTGTTTTCACACATGCACTGCTAGTCCATTTCTAGACACTACACAACCTAGGTAGACATGAAAACACAAATATCTGATGTAATCATATCTAAAATTAAATTATTTTTAACCAGCTCTCTCTTTTTTATAAAGTCTTTGTGATACCTGATGGTGGCCAGAATTCACAGCGAGTGAGTGGTCATCCTGTGTCCTTCACCCTGCCTCCTTATATGCTCTAGCCAGTTAGCACCTTCGCCTAAACCAAAAGGATTATTTCCAGTATTGAGAACGGGTCTGAAGCAGACTGCCTACTGCTCTGTGCTAAATACTGCTCTGTGCTAAATATGAGAAAGGACAACTTAGGACAGTTTCCCAACCTAATTCCCCTAATATTGTCCAGAGCTGTGGTGTGAAAACAGCTTATCTCTTTGTTTCTGTCATTTGATGCCTCTTACTGTTTTTATCCCTCAGCCAAAAAGGCTGATGGGGTATTGTCGTCACCCTGCTGGCCGGGCGGGTGGCGTGAACACCCAAGTTTGTGAATGCGATAACTCGAGAAGGAAGTCACCTAGGACTTTCAAATTCATACCATAGGTGTATCTACTAAAAATCTCAGATGAGTTTGAATCTTGGTGACTTGGACATCAAGGTCAGAGGTCAAGTTTTCTAAAAATTCTTGTGAATGCGATTACTTGAACGAAGCAACATAGGATTTTCAAATTCATACCATAGGTGCATCTACAAGGAGGCTGAGGGGTGGCACTGGCAGCCTCCACTCTTCCTTTTTCTCTTCAGAAACTTTCTCCTTCCTTCTCTTTATCATCCTTTTACCTCCATAACATTCTCATCCACACGGTCTTCTTTCTCCTCCAGTTTTGCGTATTCAGCAGCAGGCTGATGGGACGCGGCCACTATGTGTTTGACAGGCGATGGGACAGAATGAGGCTGGCGCTCCAAAACATGGTGGAGAAACACCTCAACGCACAGATGTGGAGGCGAGTGTATTCTTTGATTAAACCATATTTTGCTTAAAAGTTAATAGATCAACATCTCTGTCAACAAGCTGGAAGAATTGTGTAAGATGCTGTTTGGATCTTAAGAAGCAACAGGTGGCAAACAGTAAATATGAGCAAAATGTAATGTTTTGATGTAAAGGTGTAAATGTAATAGGAAATGATGCGCTTAACTGTAGGAAGCAGAAATTCTGTTTAATTGTTAGACAGGAAGTTTAAAAAACAAAAAAGACCAAAATTATCACCAAAAGAAAAGATATAACAGGTTTGCATGCACAGAATAGATAAAAAATTTCTGAGTTTTAACCATGTGAAGAGAAGTAACAATAGCTGAGAATTAAGGAGGCTGATGAAATGAGGAGAAGACACTAAACTGAGCATAGAAAACCATTGTTCAGTAAAATACTGCATATTGATTGTTACTTAAGGTTTCCTACAATCTATTCTGGCAGTAAAACAACTTTATTGGTACTTTTCTCTTTTGAAAGATCCTCTCCTCTGTGTTTCAGGAAGGTGCCTCTGGCTGCTGAAAGCCTCCTCTCCCCATCTGGTACATCCTCCATACCTTCACATCAAACTCCTTCTCCCACCTCTCGTCTGCTCAACTCCCTCTCCAACTCCCTTTCCTACACTGCCACGTTTCCTCAGTCTGCATCCACAGCTGGGGTGTTCAACATCAGAGACTCCCCGCAACCCCACGCCCAAGTCTTCACACAGGGCAAAGCCCGTAACGGCACACATAAAGCGAGTCGTCCATCCAAAGAAGTGGAGGACCCCGTAGCGGGAACTAAGAAGAGAAAAAACTCTTCCTACTCTTCCTCCTCATTTTCCTCTTCTTCCTTGTTTCCCACTGTGGACAATCACAAGAGGAACGACAGCAGCTTTCATTCAACAGTACAAGGCTCTGGAGGGACAGCTGCCTCCCCAGCCAAGAAAAAGGGACTTAGTCGTGGGGATAGCGGGCTTTGGGGCAGCTCAGAGGACTGGCTATCCAGAGCTGATGGGTCTCAAAGCCACAACTCACAAAACAGGTAGGTCCACAGTAACAAAAAGTTTAATGATGAGTCCACAATTTTGAAAACTTATAAAAATTGCAATTTTGACCTTTGGCTTTAGAAGTAAATGATGGTATTTCTCAAAAATGTTTGATTGTACCTACGTTTTATGGCATTAAATTCTCTTTTAGAGCCTAATGAGTTATGATTGTAGTCAGAGGGAGTGCAGGCTCAGTTCAACACATAATATATGCATATAATTTCTAACTCTCTTACTCCTCTCCAGTCGTGAACTTGGCACCACCAGTATACCCTACTCGCCTAACAGGGAACCAACCTCAGCTGCTCATCAGCCTATGGCTCCCCCCACGGGACCCTTAGCTTATGGGGGAGGAGCAGAAGGGAGGAAGAGGCGGAGTCCCAGCTCCTACAGAGGGAAGGGCAGCAAGCTAAGCAGACCGGGCGGGTTAGAGAGCCTCTTTGGGAACGGAAACGATAGCGGCGGGATACTAGCTTCAGGGCCTGAATCCCCAAGACAGGTAAACAAACAGGCTGTCTCATTATCATCTACTACTTGGAATATATTTTAGTGTGCTCAGTTCTGAATTCTCAAGCCAATCTTATAGTCAGCTGAATGCTGGTGTTTACACCACCTTCAGAGGCATTTCTTAGGAGAAGCTCCAATCACTGACCTGTGATCAACAGCAAAGACATCTAATGATCATCAGATGGTGAATATATCAGCAGTCAAAGTTTGCACAATTGTTATAGAGATGCCTTTTTTGTTATGTGACAACTTAAAATCAGGTGGTCCTTGACATAGTCAGACACATGAGCTACAGTGATGAAAGCTGAGCAATTTCAGTTGAGAACACCATGTTTTTGGGTGACAGAAGATATTTCAGTAGACTACAGTACTGTGCAAAAACCTTGAGCCACTCTTATTTTCTTTACATTTTGCTTCCAAGGAGCCAGATTTTCTTCTAATTTTTTAAAGTGGTCTTGAGCAATAGTTCTCCAGGCTTTCTGAAGGTCTTTCAAAGTTTTCCTTTGAACTTTGGATGCTTTTTGACCCATTTTCAGTCCAGTCCTTGTAGAGAAATGTTTTTTTTTTTAATAACACAGTTTGACAGGCATAAAATAGTATTTTTGCACCAATAAGGCAATTCCCAAAAAGCTATGAGCCAAAAACTTGGCACATTTATGTGTAGTATGTCCCTAAAAAATTTGAGGAAACTGGAAAAGTGGAGGACAAAAGAAGAAGTGGCACAGTACTATATATATTTATGTTTGTCCCAATTATTTTCAGAAATTGGGAGACCCAACAGTTTAGGCCATGTTTCTCAGTCTAAACTCCACACTCCTGTTTGTCACTCTTTGGTGCATTAGGTTTGAATTTTGGTTCATTGTCCTCAGAGGATGATCCCAGACTTTTCCTCTACCACTGCCATAAGGTCAAAAATGTAAAATGTTACAGATTTTGATTAATGAGCAAAAATTGCAAACTAATAAGTTATTTTAAATATAAGCTTGTTATTAAATTTGTATCATCATTAGCTCTAATAATGATTGACTGTGTTGTGCAAATAAGCAAATTACATATTAAATTTCCATCTGTTGTGAAACTGTTGCTCTACAGGCAAGAAATGAAAATCACTTGACAAGTCTGTGTTTTCTCTGCAGGCCAAGTTGCATCACTGACAGAAACCTGTTTCATGGACAGAATGTTGGGCAGCTGTTCAGGCCACCACCGTTTGTGACCTTTGACCTCACCACTCTTCCAGTTACAGCACCAATCAGACTGCTTCATCACAGCGATGTCACACCTATTTTATCCAAAAACAGTTCAGTTCACCCGCTGTGACAGCGGGACTCTGAAGTCTTTGCCCACAGTTGGCTGGCAGTTGCTTCCACTCCCCGTCCCTCATTACGGATCATTTTGATGGAAAGCTGCTCTGTGTGGCTGTGGTCTTTACAGAGCATGATTTCAAAAACCTATTATCCTCCTGATAAGGGAATTTGCTTCAAGTTTTCAAGGCACTGTTGATGATTCCACCACTGTTGACTTTTGCAGGGGAATAACCAGAGTTTATTTTCAGTCATCTGAGTGGAAAGACAAGTGTGATTGTTTTGGGGGAGTTTGAAGGTTATAGGACCTACTGACACGACTACTGTAGGACTCAGACTTCAGCTATGCCACCTCAATGGCCCCACCATGCCTTTTTCTGTCTTTCTCTTGATTTTTAGCTTTTCCTCTTGCTTTAAAAAGAGATGAGCTGGGTTTTATCCAGCATTTACCTCTCTTTTAGCCTCTTTCTCTGCTTACCAAACAACTTTGTCCGTTTCTCAATTTACAGTCTCTCCCCCCATACTCCCTGTTCATCCCAGCATGCCTGTGTTTAAAGTGCACTTACTGCCCTCAGTTCCCCTTGTTTCCTTGTTTGTTGATTCCAGAGCCATCTCCAGCAGTGCCACACAAGAACCTGTTCAGACAAGGGAAGAAGAAAACATCTGTGTTACCAACAACGCCACATCAATGCATTGTATTTCAATATAGGAAGAAGTCAGATTTCATTGAAGAATGTTTTGTTTTTGTTTTTTTTTCTTCGTCCTGGTTTAAACATTGCAAGAAACTCCTGGACTTGCATCCAAAAATGGAATTATTATTATTATTATTATTATTACGGTGTTGGATGGCTTTTTTTTTGTATAATAATTTATCATTCTTAAATTTTTTTTATCTAACTGACCATTGAGGTTTGAGAGACTTTTTCAGCAAAAAAAAAGAAAAAAAGATTTCTATGGCATTTTGAAGAAATGTTGAAAGTATTATTATAGTTGTTAAAAATGTGTACATATCTGTTCTTATTTTTGTATTTATTCATAATTGTCCCCTTTTACTAAATATGGGGTAGGAGAGGGGGTATTTTGCCCTTCCTATCTTAGTCTGTGTTTAATAATGATGAGATGAGATCGGCCTGGTTTCTCAAAAGCTTTCAAGAATTTGTTCATTAGCAGTTTTTAATCATACAAACCCATTTGAGCTATTGCTGCTGTCTATGTTCTTTCTATTTAGTCTCATTAATAGGTATCAATACATTCTTTTTCAGTTCTGTTTAAATTTATAGTATTAGTTTTAAATAATTATGTAGTCTGACAGTAATCTTGATCTCTGAAACTTTATAACCATATCTCACATGTTGTTTCTCAATTCCATACTTACCACAAAAAGTAAGGAAATTTGTGTTTGGTCGATTATTTCTTTGTTGTAACAATGCTTCTTGGCAATATATCTCATACTATTGGAAAGACTGCTTATTTCACCTTAAATGGTGTCACATTTGTAAGGAAAATGCATTTGTGGGTTAAGCAGCAGAGTTGAGTTTGTGGGTTGCGCCCATGAAAAACTTGCCAAACCTTCTCTGCCAATGCCAAACAGCTTATTCTGCTATTGACTCTTGTTTGGTGTCGTTTATTGGATTGGATGATTGAAGTCTGAAGAAACAAGACATATTGGCAATTTAACAAACAGCGGCCTCAGTTGCATGTGGAAGCCACAGCACAGCCACAACAGCCTGGCACCTTCTTCTCATGCTGGTCACCAGCTTGGTCACACACTGCTGTGGGATGGCATCCCCATTCTTCAACCAGCATTTGTCACAAGTCAGCCAATATGGTTGAGTTGGTCACTCTGGCATGAACAGCACACCCAAGCTGATCCCACAAGTGCTTAATGGGGTTGAGGTCAGGACTGCAGGCAGGTCTTACATCCTCTCCACTCCCAAATTCTGGAGGTAGTCTCTGATAAACCCCGCTCTGTGGGGGTGAGTGTTGTCATTTTGGAGGGTAGAGTTGTGGAGATATGGGATTGCCACTGGTTGCAGAATCTCATCTCTACATCTCTCTGCATTGACATTGCCTCCAATGATGGCGAGCCTTGTTTTTCCAGTGAGGGAGATGCTGCCCCACACCATCGCACTGCCTCCACCAAAAGTACTCATCGCTGAACATAATGTTCCTCCACATGTTAAGGTTGGCAGGTTGGCCTTTAATTTGGAGATGGTGCTAGGGCTCACTCCAAATAATGCTGCAACTTGGTTTTGTGGAACACCAGCTTGAAGTTGCCCTATGGCATGGGTCCTATCCAAATCAGTCAAACGTGGCATGCTCGGAGCAGACACCAACTGACCGTTGTAGCAGGGTCTATGCTCACAGGTGCTGCTAATCAGGCACCTGATTGTCAGCATCTGGGGTACCAGAAGCTCAAAACAAGAGTCAATAGCAGAATAAGCTGTTTGGCAGAGAAGATTTGGCAAGATTTTCATGGGCTCAACCAACATACTCAACTCTGGTGCTTAACCCACAAATGCATTTTCCTTACAAATGTGACACCATTTATGGGGAAATAAACAGGCTTTCTAACAGTATAAGATTTCTTGCCAAGAAGCATCGTTATAACAAAGAAATAATCGACCAAACACAAATTTCCTGACTTTTTGTGCTAAGTTTGCATATTATGTGTATACACTGTATATACAGTACTGTGCAATTGTTTAAGGCTCTAAAAGGAAAGTGAAATACTCTGGTTCTATTTTGTTCTCATTTACATCTTCCCTGGCCCTTGTGCTTTCTAGA
The DNA here is from genome assembly GCA_015108495.1 of Heterochromis multidens. Classification (NCBI taxonomy): domain Eukaryota; kingdom Metazoa; phylum Chordata; class Actinopteri; order Cichliformes; family Cichlidae; genus Heterochromis; species Heterochromis multidens. The sequence goes on from VUQS01010914.1 coordinate 28,163, forward strand.
GATAACAGGCCAAGAGGTCACAGGTATTTCTTCCTGCTATTACTAACAAGTACTCTCCACCCTGCATTGTACATCCATTGTTTGCTAAATGACAAAAGGTTGATTTTTTTTTTTTTTGTTTTTTTTTTTTGTGAAACCAGGCCCTTATTTGTATTTTCATATAAAGGGGCCCCACTTTCCCGTTTGCCTGTGGTTCCACCCTTTTTCATACTTCTTCCAGTGTTCAAAACTATAGCTATATTTTTAAACTATCTTTATCTTCCAAGGCCGGTTGGCCTCATCTCAGTGCGATTACGCTTGGTTTGTTGTGTTATGTCGAGTCAGAACTGGGTCAAAATGTATCCGCTTGCTTCACAGCTGCCCAGCTCAAGCTAGGTACCATTTCTTCTCTGGTAGCTCGGTAGTCATTCCTTTGAGCCTTCGGTGTCTTTTACTAGATGCAGCATCAGGTGTACAAAAGCAGTGCTGATTTAAAAAGACAACACTTACGTTTGAAGGGAAACTGTATGGTAAGGCACTAATAATGTGCATTTGTTTTCTGTAGCACCATGCTGCCACAGGTTCATGTTTAAAGTGATTCAAAATTTAACTGAGGATACCAAAAGAGTTGATCAGGAAAATGTTAAATTTATAAAATGTGAAGTGATTTTTCTTATTCCAAAGGGGATCTCTTCTGCTCACTTCCATTAATAATTCACAATTCAAAATAATCCCTATTTACCTTATACTGGGCCTTAGAAACCAAGAGTTTAGCTCCTCCCTTTGAGCCAGCTTTCATCTGATTGGTGGCCTCTCCCAACAGCATGGGTAGAAAAAAAACTGTCAAAAATGGAGCATTTAGCTCACTCTGAGGCTCGAGCTTTTGGCTTACAAGGATTACATGTACATACTAGACTTTGACAGCTAATAAAGAAAAGCATAACAGGTCCCCTTTTGAAATGCAGCAGATGTCGCAGTGGGTCAGAAAAAAAAAATGGCATAAACCTTTAAAATGCCAGAGAAGTACCCCCCTTAATTCATGTGCTGTTGCCGATAGAGCTAATGTAACTGAAAGCATTTCACTTTGCTGTGTAGCAGTGTGAATCTCTTAGAAATGCACTCACCTGGTACTTGCCAACCGCTTCAGTGGAAACTAACTTCTGAGACTCATTTGTTGTTTTGTTTAAGCACTAATGATGAATGAATTGTACATAATCAGTTGTATTTGTGTTATGTACTCAAAGTTCTTCCCATGATTGTCGATCAGTGTGTGAGATCGTCTGACAGTTTAGTACAACCTGCATGGTAGTCTTTGTTTCGCTGTAGATACACATGGTTTAACTGGGTACTCGCTGTGTACAGTTAAATGGCTAACATGCCTGTTGTAACAAGATTAACAAATCTTTTTTTTTTTCCGGTTTTCTTTGCTGTGCTCACACATTTAAGTCAACAAACTTTTAATAAGAGATCAATGCATACACTACTAAAGCGATGGTCGATTTTTGCTTTACTGGCTACAAATCTTTGTATCATTGGGAGAGGTTTCAATTTTCTCACCCAGTACCTTCTCACATGTATCTACTGATCAAAGATCAAGTGTTTGTTGGGGAAAAAAAGCCAACCTGGGTTACTGTTTGAAGAAATAGGAATGGGAAGTTACAGTCTGTTGCAGCTAAAATTAAGACAAGGCTCATGGATGCTGATTTCAGAGCAGTTGTATATTGTCTTTGCTGTTAAAGTTTTTTAAACCCTCCCTGTTTCTTTTCTCTCTCTCTTTTTTTTTTTTTTTTTTTTTTTTTTTTTTTCTTTTTCCAGTTTTTTTTTTTTTTTTTTTTTTTTTTTATATTTTTTAATTAAAAAAAATTTTTTT
>VUQS01010914.1:30357-46398 GCA_015108495.1 Heterochromis multidens
TACACAAAAAAAAAAAAAAAAAAGAAAAAAAAAAAAAAAAAAAAAAAAAAAAAGAAAAAAAAAAAGGTCTTATATCCAAGCTTTTATTAAATGATTGAAAGTGGGTTTGTGTTATTTGTAAATTGAAGGTGCAGCTTTTGAACTGTGAAGAAAGACCCACGGCTGTTTATTTTGTGTGTTTTACTTGTCACTCCTGCAAGTATCTGAATGTTTTCTGTCCCGGCCTCTCGTTATCATTGGCGTCTGACGTATTTTTGTATTGCTGGAGACGAGCAAATGCCTCTTCTGGGGTTGTCAGTATTTCACAAGGAAGCTTTGCTTTTATATTTTGTAAAGTGCACAATTTTGACACATTTTAATGCTTTCATTTTACCAGATGCATCTGTAATTACCATTTTCATCAGCGTAAATATGAGACTTAAATGAATTCTGTATGCTTTCTATCTCAGAATGTTTGCAACATTTAACTTTTTTTAATTTATGTATTTTTTTAAATGGTCTTCTTTCCTAGCAGCACAGCTCCAGTAATGGTGATAGCAATCATCTTACCACTTTGCTCCAGGCTGAAATATCTCAATAGTTGCTGCATAAAAGGATTGATCCTACTGAGTGGGTTGATCTTCTGACCTTGTCCTCTTTGTGTTGCTTTTTTTGTGATAATTCATGACAACTTATTAGATAAATTGTTTTTACTGTTGTTCGGAGGATGAGTCCTAATAATTTGTATATATATTACATATGGCCAAACCTTCATTATATCCACATCTTTGGTTTGAAGCTAATGACTTTCCAGTTAGCTTCCAGTTTGTGCTTAGGGCTAAAAGCCAAGTATGAGAAACAGCTCCCAAAAAGTTGACAAACTGAAAGAGAATGAAGACAACTGGTTGCCTTACTTTTTAAGCTGATGAACCTGAAGTTAGATGTTTTCAGAGTTTAAATATTTAGACCCTCTTTCAATTCTAAGGTTTTACATATCCAGATACAATAATAATAATTATTAAAAAAAAAACATCTGGTTCTTACCAGGTTCTAAAATGAATTAAATGCAGGTTGCATGTATTGATTTATGAACAGCCCTCTTAAGGTCCCACCACAGCATTTCAGTCAGGTTGAGGTCTGGACTTTGGGCCATTGAAACACCTTGATTCTTTCCTTTTTCAGCCATTCTGTTGTTGTTTGTTGTTGTTCAGTCTTTTTCTAATTGTACTGTCATGAACTTTAACATTTAACATTCTAACTGAGGCCTGAAGAGTCTGAGATGTAGCTCTTGGGTTTTTTGAAGTTTCTCTGAGCGTTGCACGGTCTGACCCTGGGGTGAATTTGCTGTAATGCCCACTCCTGGAAAGACTGGCAACTGTCTTGAATGTTTCCCACTTGTTAATAATCTTTCTTACTGTAGAATGATGGCATTATAACCCCTTCCAGGCTGATGGGGAGCAACAAATGCTTCTCTCATTGCTGATGTCTTTCCTCCTTGGCATTGTCTTAACACGCACCTGAATGCTCCAGACCAGCAAACTGCCGAAACTTCTGCTTTTATAGAGGTGATCCCACTTGCTGATGATCAGGTAATCAAGTGCATTTGATTAGCAGCTTCTTAATTCCTATGGAAGCCGTAAGGGTGTGCTTAGTTTTTCACACTGTTTCTGATTTTGTTAAATAAAGAGACAGTGTAATATGTCATGTTTTCTAGTACATTTGAGGTTGTATTTACCTAATATTAAGACCTGATGAGGACCAGATTATTTTTATTATGTCCTGATACGTAAAACCTTAGAACTGACAGATGTACCTTTCCTCGTGACTCTGTGTACTATTTGATTGTAGTTTACCATCTTATAAAGTCAACTTAAATATTAGTTAATGACTTATTTTTCTAAGTCTGTTTATTTCTAAATACTAAAGAGTAGTGTATCGCTGTTAATGTTTTTTTTTTGTTTTTTTTGGCAGGCATGAATAATGTAACTATACCTTCTCAAATGAAATGCTGCAGTTAGTCATATTTTAATGCAGTCATTACTAATGACTATGGTCTTGCATTATGATGAACAATGACTCATTCTTGAAGAGCATCAGCAAGACTGCTTGAAACTCATTTCAGGGATCTTCCTCCTTTACAGAGCAGAGCAACACTCTGCACACGCCTGTCTGTGGTACTCAATAACCCAATTAGCCCATGGCTAATGGGCTAACTGGCTTCACTAGCTTCTAACATGAAGGTACCTAAAACACGTCCATGATTTGCTACTGCAAACCTGAAACATCACCAACACACTCACTCTGCATGCTATAGGCCAAGTGCTATTGGACAAGTGCAGAATGACATAAAAGAAATAAGTACTCTGAAATTATGTTTAAATAGAGCTTACTTAACCTGTAACATAGTTCAGGTTCATCAGAAGCAATCAATTTCATAAAGTATAATTTAAAATAAAAAAATACACATGCACAGCGCTGTACCTACAATACAAGAAGCCTCACAAAGGCACTACCATGGTTGCCAACATTTAGTCTTTTTTTTTTTTTTTACCCTATCACTTAAGTCCAATTGAATTGCAGCATCATCCAACCTCTGTTAAAGCGTTCCATTTCTACAAATGAATGTTAGAACAGTAGCATTAACAGTTCTGTGTATTTTAACCAGATCCTCTTTGATTAACAGAAAAGGGCTCTTCTGAATGTTGAAACAGGATGTCAACTGTGACTCAGAAGCTTCTACTCCAGAGAACCGGGGTTACTTTCCAGGTCAATGTCTAACCCTAAGGACTAATAACCCAAAACACTGCAGAACGATCACCTGTGTTGGCAAGTGAATGGAAACCACAGACAAATTTTGTGGCCCACAAAACTGAAAGCATAACAAGTGATCATGCCATGCTTGTTGTAGGAGCAAAGTCAAGTCTTTATTTGAGCATTTGTCAGTATCTTGGAGTCTCATGTTGAATCCCAGAGGGCTTTCCAGTGATTGGCCTTTGACCTCAAAAAACATGATCAGCTGATGTTTTGTTCAGTAGAGCTTGGAACATTAAGTCAGATTGTTCTGTTGTGTCATTTCACTGCCCTTCTCTCTGTAGCGCTGATTCTACATTATTACTGTTTACAGTCAGAACAGGCAACCGAGACTCCATCTCTGCTCTAGACTGTCATTCAACATCCTTACTCAGCCAGAGAAAGGACATTACAACAGTAATTAGGCATTTGCCCCTGCTCTGAGCAGTCACTGTCCTCTGTTCTTTATGGACAGAAGTCAAAAAATGTTATGATACTAATAGTGACTGCCTTATTCAAATTGTAGCAGCACATATCGTGTGTTTGTCATTTACACACTGTGCTGAGTAGGGTGAATTTAGACAATCCCTTAGTGATAATGTGGTGTCCAGTTAATATTTTGACAGTTTTACTATATTTTTTAGATTAAAAAAAAAAAAAAAAGAGTTGAAAACATTCAAATGGAGGTTATTTTTTTTTATCTTTTACTCATTATGGTGTTCATGTGAAATATAACTGGAAGCACTGTGATCAGTTATTACACATTAAACTATAAATGCTTAGTAATTTCATTTTATATCAACATCTTTGACGTGAGGACCGACCCTTTTTGAGTCCTTGCAAATGCTTCTTGTCACTGTTGTAGAGAACAGCTGATGTTTTTTCCTAAAACTGACTCAGATGTGACTGTATAACCACAGTGTGATGACTGGAGGCTGAACAAACAAACAAAAAAACCTGGCAAAAAAGCGGGACATTTGAAGTTCCCCAATTTAATTTCTTTATATTCTTAAGAATGTTTATGTGGCTTTTACTGTGCAGTGTCCACTTCCTATACATATAAAATTATGTAAAAATACCCTACCACAGAGAAGTGAAGAAGAGTACATTCGCAATTTACCACATGGCTGGATGACCATGACACCTTAATGGGAAAGCCTGCTCTACACTACAAAACAGAAGGGTATGTCCAAGGGGGTGAACTGAGTTTAGGCCACTGTCATTAGCTAACACTAGCAACCATAAACCAAACAAGGCTGGTGCATCAGAAGTTTCCTTTACACAGTACAGTGTTTTATTTGCTAATAGATTTAATCTTTTCTTTAATAAGTCAGTGATTGTGTTTTCTTTCTTTGATATGGTTGCATAGTGGCGCTTCAAAACACTTTTAACAAATCTGTATTTCCTTCTTAAAAATTTTTATTTTTATCAACATCTTGGTTTGTGGTGAGAGTTGCCCCTGTGCCAGAGATGTGCCTGACATGGTGTATTTCTAACCTAATTTTAGTTAATTTAATTTTAACGGAGTTGCTGTATGTGACTGTTTTATCTGCAGCAAATATTAGCCTGATCAGGCCCTGGTGTTTACTGTGGAAGCTTCTGGGGTTAAACCAGTTTTTGAGGTATTGGGATAATTTTTTAATTTTGCTGAGAATCAAACAGACCACACCAATCCATCTTCCTGATTTTACTCCACAAATCTATATCATAAACTTAGAAAGCCTGTGTACATGTTATGATCACATCAGTCTTTCTCTGCTGTTTTTTTTTTTCTTCCTGTGTGAGTTGTTCTAAGTTGCAGCTGGAGGGAGTAAGGGGCAAAAATGTTGAGCCACCCCTCATTTCTTTATATTTTGCTTTTAAGTGGCCATTTTGTTTCTTCAGGCTTTCTTAAGTTCTTTCAAAGTTTTTCTTTGGACATTGGCTGCTTTTCACTCATTTTCAGTCCAGTCCCTGTACCTGATCATTTTTAGAGGAATGTTTTTATTGTTTGTTAATCCATTTAACACTGACAGGTGAGTCATTCAAGCATAAAAAATGCACCTAACTCAAGGGATGAATTAGTGTCGTCTACACATCACAGATGACTTAGCAAAAAATAGATTTTAATTTGTATCTTTAGGCACTTTGTTACTAGCAGCCTGTTTCAAAAACATATCATTTGTTACCATTTCTTTACTTGCTAAAGATAATGCAGTTTAACATTGATAAAATAATATTTTTGCAACAAAAAGGCGATTCCCAAAAGAGCTATTAGCCAAAAACTTGGCATATCTCAGCATGGTGTGCAGTGTGTAGGCCTACTTAAAAAAAATTGAGGAAACTGGACAAGTGGAGGACAAGTGTCCTTAGGAAATAGGAAAGAATCCAGAAACGGCCGGACACAAGACCTAATCTGGCCCTTCAGTTGATGCATTTACTGTTTGCTGAAGCCTCATCAGGAATGGTCTTAGTGGAAGGGCGGCTATCAAGAAGCTATTCTTAAGGAAGTGAAACAGAGAGAAAAGGGCTGAGGTATGCCAAATTACATAAGAACTTGTGACTTATGGAGTGATGAATCCAAATTTAAAATTTGCGGTTCCAGTTGTCATCAGTATGGACGGAGGAGGTCAGGAGAGAGTTACAACACTGAGTGTCTGCAGCCATCTGTGAGGCTCTGTCATGGTTTGGGGCTGCAATTTAGCCCAGTGATGTTGGAGATCTTGTCAAAATTGGTGGAATTATGAACACAGAAAAGTACCATCAGATTTTGATCCATCATGCAGTACCATTTGGAAAGCATCTGATTGGCAACAGCTTCATTTTTTCAGCATGATGATGATCTCAAACGAATGATCTCAAACACACTGCCAGTACAGTAAAAGCATACCTGGATAGAAAAACATACAATGAAACACTATCAGTCATGGATTGGTCTCCTCAGAGCCCGGACCTCAACATTGTTGAAGCAGTATGGGATCATCCTGACAGATAACGGAAAAAAGGCAGCCAACATCCAAAGAAGAGCTTTGAATGTCCTTCAAGAAGCCTGGAGAACGATTCCTAAAGACTACTTAAAGAAATTATAAGAAAGCTGCCTAAAAGAATAAAGGTGGTAATACCAAATATTGACTTTCAAGCTTGTTATACTGGTACAAGCTGTTTTATCCTTATGTGTTGTATTTCCATGTATATTAGCACATTTCAATAAACTGCTACACCTATGTCCAATTTTCCTAACAAAATATAAAGAACTGAGTGGTGGCTCAAGACTTTTGCACATTACTGTATATGGTGTCAAACCTGTCAAATGAAAGCTGCAAACTTTAAGATGTTAAATTTTTTCACATTGTCCTCAAGTTCAGAAAAAAAAAAAAAAAATTTGGTCCTTCTCATGTCAGTTCTTTCTTTCTGATAAAATGAAATGGCATCTGAGAAGAGTAAATAAAAGGAACAAAATTTCACTTGGCAGGGAGAGGTGGGAAAACTTAAATTACACATGAAAGTGAAAGAAATCTCATAACACTGCACTGTCATGGTCGGTTGATGTTCTGATGCGTATCTCACGCATCTTAGGTTGGCCATTATCAGAGTTTCTCCACAGAAAGGAGCTGCTGCATTATTTTTCCTGATTGCTGTTCTTGCTCGTACACTCACCACATTTGCTAACATCATTTTTCTTTTAAAAGGAAAGATTCAGCCCAGAAAAGAAAGACAAAAACACGCTCAGTGTATTGTATGTGATTGCTAATATGCTGGGTAGTTTTGGAGAACTTTTAAAGATGTTCATTTATGAATATAAACAAGAATAAATAAATTAGATAAAACACAATCCAAGACACTAGGGATTAAATTGTGATAGAGAGCCATAAGGCTCAAACCTGCTGTGTTAAGCCAGAATTTTCAGAGGGTAAACTGCATTATACATTACTGAGGCATTGGCAAGTACAGATGGCTCTTCTGCCATCTATTACTTCTCTCTAGACAAATCACTTCATCCAGTTAGATTTATGTGAGCATGACATCCAGTAGGCATTTATACCTGCTGCTTTCCTCAGTGCTTTCTACATTAATGAACCAAAATGACACACGGCAAAACACATTCCCTGCAACATTGACACCTTGTGGTCAGTTAGCTCTAACACGACCCTGAATCTCATCAGCCACATAACAGATCAAAAGCACTCAGGCAGAAATGTGATTCAAAACAAATGATGTTAGCCTTAAAAGAAGAAAGCTGCCCTTGTTTAGTCTCCTTAAATTCAGATGCTCCTGCTGGTATGAGCAATTACTGCACAGGTGGTCTTCTGAATTCATAATTGCAGCAGCAAGCACATGACTTGAAAACATGTGAGATCCTGACATATCTTAGCAGGCAGAATGGGTCACATTAGCAAAGTAATGTACGCGTCACAAAACGCTTTATTTTCATTCATTTGTGAGATAGATGAACATAAATCTGATTCTGAGGAATGTTTGGAGACTATTAGTAGTTACAATATTTGCTCAAACTTAATGCCCCGTTAGAGAAAAACGAAAGATTTTACCAGTCTCATCTGTTTGTCTTGGGGGTCCCTCTGGAATCAAGTTCCACCCTAATCTCACCAGTCCCTCCAAAAAAAGGCCCACTGCTATAATTATAAACAAGCAATTTAAATTGCCAGCATAAACGAATTATTTGTCATGCACAAAAAGTGTCCAAACATGTCACTAGGTGGTGTGATGAATGCAGCCTGCATGTAATTGAGAAGATAAAAGCTCTCAGCTCTATTCGACCACGGCCATGAATGCCGAGGACTCCCCCCTCCCGCCTTTGCAAACAGCATTCTTATGATAATGGAATAATGCTGGTGCTTTAGTTAATTGTGTATAGGCGATAGTGGTGGGCACCTTTTGTTGTGGGCTCTCACGAGCTTAAAGGAAAGAGCTGGCGGGGATTATAACTCTTATGGAACTTCTTTAATCCCCCCCTCCCAAAAAAAAAAAAAAACATACTTTATTCCCACTTTGCATTCAATATGTTGAGTGTTTTTCTTTATTTGATGTGGTCTAAGATTTAGTAGGGTGGATTCAAGATAAGATTTCACATACGTGAAATATAATTATAATTGTAGGCCATTTATTGTCAGATAAATAACAGAACCCTTTACAACAGGTGTAATATATCAGTTTGTTCACAGTGTACCCAAATCAAAATTCCACCCTGTTTAGGGTAAACTCAGACATTGACTTTGCTTAAGTGGGACACCTTTCTTAACCATACCTACATGACATGCTAACTCAAGTTCCAACTATGGGGCTGAATCTACATTTTAATTGTATTTGTATTTAAATTGTGTATTTCAAGGCATTTAGCTTTAGTTACCAGGTAGGCTGGTCTTACCAGATCCTGACTTGTGACAGCCTCACCAGCAGCTGATGGCACACTGTGATAACACTGCATCTCATCATACTATAAGAATGTAAATAAGATATTATAGCACATAAAGTATAAAGAGTAACATAAGATTTGGAAAGGCCGGCAAAAACTTGATATTTACTGCAAAAAATCATGTTTTCTCTGTAAACTGGTTAAACTGGTAACATATGGGCAACTACACCACATGTTACTACATAATAGTGCAATTTGTAATACTTCTGTTAAAACATAGACATAATACTAACTTATACAACTTTTCACTCTTATACACACTATATTGGGAAAAGCACTCACTATAGACATACTCAGGCCCCCATATATCACGAAGCTATTCTATATAGCCTATTGCTGCTACTTTAAAATGACTCCAATAACCAGATGACTACACAATAACCAGTTCAGTAGTTGAGTAAAATTTTTAAATTTGCACTTAACTAATTATTTGAGCAGCAGGTGCATGATAGGCCATTTTCAACATTACTAATGCATCATGTGAAGCTTTTATATGCTATATTATTTTTACCTAAATAACTTGAGTCAGTATCATAACTTCATAACATAACTTTTCTCAACTGTCAAATAGAGATTGACTCCAATTACTACCACAAAATAACCAGTTATATATATATATATATATATATATATATATATATATATAGCCAGCTGGCACCAATTAGCTGAACTACTTCCCCCCCTTTTTTAATGAGCCCTTATTGTTAGTGCCTGTTTATTTCAGATTGGTATAATATGTAGTGAAATACCTCCTTTATGTGACTTGATTCAAATGTTAGTGCTGTTGAATTAATAAGGGATGGCCTGCACCAACAGGTTTGTTATCAACAGTCTGAAAACAAGGTAGGCCTCAAGTTACTTTTCTTAAGTCTGAAACCCTGTAGTTTTTTTCTTTTGTACAATGTTATTGTAGTTTAACATAAATATGTGTGAATTTATGAGGATTTAAAAAAAAAAAAAAAAAAAGGTAACCTAGCTCTGTTACCTTGGTAGTTGCTGCTGGCCTTTTGCAGCTAAGCTAACTAGCCTAAGGAGGCTAGGCAGGGTAAATTGTATTTATCCCAGTAAAAATGCTCCCAGTCTTGTAATTATATTTATCTAAAATATCACAAAACAGTTTGTCATTTTCATTGTTTGTTACAAATTAGTGAGGGAAGTTATAATGAGGGTAAAACAAGTGAGGCTCGAGTAAGCTAGACTTTAGCTAGACTAGCTAGCCAGTGAATTAGACATGTTTAAGTTCAAAATGTAATTATTCAACATTAACTTCCCAAACAACTGAGAACATAACAGATATGTTATTGATGGGAAATGTGTGATTGCATTAGTGTTATTACTAATAAACTTGGTCAACAGTTGATGAAGTTAATCCTGTTTTCTTTTTATGAATCATTAACTCAGTATTTATATCCCCATGCCCCAGATTTAAAAATAAAAAAGTAAGAAACAACATGAAGTTGTAAGAAACAAACGTATCATCTGGTATTTTTAAGTAGTGCAGGAGAGTCGTCAATAGGACCACATTTTTAAAGGAAGAGCCTTATACCTGTTCTTATATATCACATATAACTTTTCATATATTTATAGAAAAAAAAAAAAAGTTTACTTCAGTTAAACTTCTAAACAAGAAAAATAAACTTGTCAGTTGTCCCTTGGAGGAAATTTTGAAGTTCACAACCATGCTTTCAGTGCACTGGTAAATCATCTTCTGGAAAAAACTGTAAAATTGTGATAAAAACGATACATATTTATTTAGTAAATGAGACAATTTGACAACAAATGTCAGAATCTCGTTCACGTTTGTCTTGTAATTTTGGTTATTTTGGTTAAGGAGTTGGTATTTTATAAATTTACGATGTAAAGTATTTTATATGCCGATTTAACTTCTGGGTGGGTACAAACACCCCTGGTTTACTTTGAGTTTGCGTCGTGGACTCTTCTGGAGAGGTCTGTGTCCTCGAAAACATTGCGCGTTTTGGGGGATAAATCAACGCTATAACCGAGGCACTGGATAAAAAGCTGGACAATTTGTTAACTTTTTGTAATTAAAAAAGGCTAAATCCTCTCTTTTTTCCGCAGTGTCCCCCTAAAGTGCCGGTATTTTTAGCTGAAATTGGACGTAGAGGGTGCACCTTTGCGCAGAGACTGGTTTAACGCTGAGAGGCTCCTCTGGGTGCACAAAGACAGCGGCTCGCAGAGGAACTTGTTCAGAGTGAACCAGGGACGCTGGGAGGCGAAATAAACAATCTCCGGACTCGAAGTAGCAACGGCCGAGCAGTTTTATCTCTCGAAACACGCTATTCCGCCACCCATCCGAGAAAAACAAGGTAAGGACTTGGTTTTAATGCGTTTCAGCGGGACTTGAGTGCTGCGGAGCGGGTTAAACCTCCTTCGCTTTGGCTTCCCGAGCATGGTTGTTTTTGCAGAAAATGGCGTCATCGCCCTCTTGTTTCTGCCTGGCCGCGGCGGGGAGAGGAATAGTTTCAGAGACTTGTAGCAGCCTTTTACACGTAGCGTTTACTTCCTCAAAGGTAAAATCTCTTACTGCGATGTGTTTTATTCAATAGAGACCGGTCAAAATATGGGGTTGTTCACGAATTCGCTCGGTAGAAGGACGCGCAAAGATGGAAGGGTCACCGGTCCTGTGCGCCAAGCTGCTTCTTGGAAAAGGTGCCACGGTGCCGCAAAACGCAGCGTTTTACATTCACTGTGATATCATTCCCGACCACTCAAGGCTAATCCAAATGATCGAGGATGTTTTAGTGTTACTATCGTGGTGGCGATGGACGTATTCATGCGAGTGCTGCACCTTGTCTTTGTGTGTATTTTATTCGGGTTAGCCCGTTTTTACGCCGCACTCCCCTGCCATGCTGCAATAGTTATGAGGGGCCTCTCTTTAACGGCTTGAAAGGTGAATTTTATACTTGGCTTTTTCTTTGATCAAGTTAAGCTGCTCCTTTGTTGCTGAAAATAGTGGCGTTTTTATGGTGACAATATAACCGTGTAAAAAGAGATTTTCGGGGATAATGGGGGCGATGCAAATCGTGCCATGAGAACGACGACTGCCCTGCGCTCTGGTTCGCGGCTTGCCAGACGAGGATAGCCTGAATGAGATAAAAAAATAAAAGTCTTTTGAGCGAATCGCACAGTTTGCACAAAACTGGGGAAGTCCGGCGCTGCGCAATGATTGTGCTGTTGCTTTGCGCAGAGAACGGTGGCAGCTGCTGTAACCGCCGCCACCTTTTCGCCGCGATATTTTTTGTGTGTGTTGGCCAACCTTTTGTAAATAGTTGGACTCTTGGATAAAAGAGCACAATAGCATTCATGTGGGCCCTTTATGGCCTGTGAATGTGGTCCTAAGTCACACTCCGGCTGTCCTGTCTTTCCCCGTCAGCTACGTGCATGCGTCCTAGCTCTGGCCACTACACATCCACCATAGCGAGGCCACTGGGTTCCCTGTGTATACGCTCTGCTTGGTTCCTCCTGTGACCAAAAGTCGATGACGGATCGTGTGGTGAGTGCTAGCACAGGCCACCAGGATTAAATCGAAACAACCACAAAAAAATCAGCAACGGAGACTGCACATCGCTCTCTCCGTGCACATTTTTATTAAGTTTCCTGAGTTATGCAACCGCATCCCCGTAGAGCGAACTGCTCATCCGCCTTTATTTACTCGTCCCCCACCGTCGGATGGATATTTCTGTGATAATATCTGGCGAATTGGACCAGTCCCTGTGGCGACGACACTGAATTAGGAAGATATGTCATTTGCAAATCACCCAGTGCCATTTGCGTCACAGCCCGCGGCCTCGCACGCCCATGGGGGGCGATGGAGTTGCAAATGGAGACTGTGTGTGTGTGTGCTGACGCTGCCCCAGCTGAACGAGAACCAATAGACACGGACTCGGGCGGCAACAATCGCTGTGCGCTTTCACTCTCCAGTAGTGCACCGACTTGGGATTCCGTATCAACACGGAAGATCGCGCCGTTTATTCGAGATGGTTAGGTTTCCATCGCTCTCCCTGGGATGCGTAAGTGGATGCGTACACACACTGGTTAAACCTGCTACAGGGCTCGACAGGCCAGCCGGAGAGGAGTATATCCGTCCGGTCCTTTCCTCATGGTGCTCGGTGCATGTGGCTATTGTGAACTCGCTCATGTGGATACATGTCTTTTCCACTGGATCGTGATGATATGGCCGTAAAACCTTTTACTAACAGCGCAGAGAATAGGGTTAGATTCTGATTCGGGCACTGGATAAGCACTCGCTTGTTTTTTGTTACATCCACGGCGCGCCACGCGTTTCTGGTTTGGAGATGAGCATGGCGTTTTTACCCAGGAACGTTTTATTTGTTGTCGTTGCGCTTTGGGGCACTGCGCATGGTTTGATCGGCCAGACATTAGAGAACTAGGCAGAAAGTCATGAAATGCTGATTATGTCAGCTTGAGAGTCATTTATAGGATTCTGTTGTGCAGTAAAGTAAATTATATCTTACCACTCTTGTAAGCAGTTTTTTTTTGGTTTAAAAGAACGTAACGGAAATGCTTGAGTGTTTATAGGAATATTTCAATGATGCCAGTATATAACAGTTTGATTCGTGAATTTAACTAGTAATATTATCTGATAATACCTGAATATGTTTTATCTGACTAAGCTCAAGGTATATGTTTGCGTTGAGGTTTTTTTTTTTTTTTACTGTGCAGATAGCGTCCACTTCCTGTACTTTTATTAACAAAGGCTGCAGATCCTGTCAGGTTCTTTAAAAACACATCAGCAGAAATTGCTACCTGTACTGTGAAACATGTTCCCTAAAGCAGAGATGCCACCTTGAGGTAATAGAGTAATGTAGGATTTTTTTTCTTTGACAGTTTAAGGTTCCCAACTTTGAACCTGCAGGTGACTGTTATTTCAGTATTTGATTTACTGAAAACTTACTCTGCATTGCATGCTGTCAGAACCTGGTTGCACTGCCCCCTATTGCCTCTATTTTCTCTATTGCCCCCTGTCCAAGCTATGACACAGTGCATGAGTAACTTTGACAAAATAGAGATGGTCAGTCTAACCTTCGGGAGGGATATGAATGGGTAACAAGGACATGAGTGTAGTTAACAAAGTGGGTGACAAAGAACTAAAATAAAAAAAAAAAAAAGGGGGGGGTCTGAAGTTGACAGAATTGTCTTTCAAGATCAACCACTATATATTTGTTATTCCATGTATTATATATTGTTTCATATTAGTTTCATTTATGCCATTTATTTGCAAATCTTTTACCTACCACAGCTGGGCCTCCATTCCTTTTATCCTAGGCATTTAGTTTTTTTTTAGCAGCTTGAGATTAGAACAGCAGCCAAGACTGCCTGGCTTTCTTTCTTGCTGAAGCACCACAGGTATCTTGGTTTTCACCGGGGTGGATGCTGACTGCAACAGTTTAATGACGTCACTGTGTGATTCAGTCAGGTTAATGATGTAGTGTTGTGTTCAGTCTCTGAGTCAGCTTGTCGAACCAATGCGCAAGTTAAGTCAGTCAACAAGCGTTTTAACCTGCCGGTCACACACTACACTCAATGGGGCACATTGAAACATAGCAAAATATCTATTCCATTTAGCCAGGGTACAAGATAATCAATGTCAGCCAGCCAGCCAGCTAGCTAGTAAGTCAACTAGTGAGCCAGGAAAGTGTGGTGGGGTATTTTGAGAGTCTACAAACCAGTTAAACACACCAGGCCAACCTATCTTGTCGTGTCAGTGGTGAAGGTACAGATCAATCTGTTCAGAAAAAATGACTTTTTGCCCATTGTAATAGAAATATCTCTGACTTTTTAGAACATTTGTTCAAGGCTGTTGTCACAACAGTGTTGCTTCATTACAGGGTAGGGTGGGATCTCAGGTGATCTGTGTGTGTTTTGGATTTAATAGATTGTTGCTTTCTTTCTTTGCCATTCAATGTTGACATCACCCTCTACAGGGCTTGCACTTAATTATACATTTACATGTGATTTTAGAGCCTCGATATGAAGTAGACTATAAGCTGTGCATCCACACCTGGCCTGAAAATGCCCATTATGCATCTCTTGTGGTTATATTTATTTAAATCTGTGTCTGTGCTCCCTTTTCACGTTCTGCTGCTGCTGCTGCATCTCTTTACGTTGCTCTAATGTGCTGTGTGCTTGCTTTGAATTAAGACTACACAGTGTGCTGTGGAGAATTCCTTTCATATCTGGTTTGGTCTAATTCAGCTGTTGTGTGTCCTGCCACTGACTGTGTTTTTAAAGGGTGTTCTGGCTCAATTGGGTTGATGGAAATGATCACATAAAAGCAAGTCAAGATCTTATGTTTCAGTAAACTTTGCTGAGCAATGAAATCTGAGCGAGGACTGAAGTTTGACGTTGGGGAGAATGATTCTGGGTAATAACTGTGTGGGGGTGGTACCTCTCAGGTATTTTCCCATTTGCAATCAAAACATTGTAGAGAACGATTTCTTTCCACAGTGATTAATGTTTGCGAGTTTCAGTAGAATATCTCAAAACCAACTGGTGTGTGTCTGTATGTAAGATCCCATATGTTCCTGGGCACCAACCTGTTAATGCTGTCACACAGGATGTTACTGTAACACACAGTGAGATCAGCTAATCATATTTGAATGTGAATGTTTATTTTCTGTCACCAATATCTTTCTTAAAGTGGTAAACTCCACTGAATTTATTTAATCTTGTTTGACTTGTACTTGACTGTTTGACAGCTGTACAGCTTTGTCTCCAAAAATGTTGGGACACTGTGTAAAATGTACACACAGAATGCCTCAATCTTAAATGCTTGTCCATCTCAGGATTGTGAGGGGTGTGTGGGGGTGGTGATATAGGGCGAAAGGTAGGGTACACCCTGGACAGCTTTTCCAGTCGATTGCAGTGATAACAAGTATGTCTTTCGACAATGGGAGAAAATGCATTCAGGCACAGGGAGAACATGCAAGCTCCACAAAGAAAGGCGCATCTAACCATGAGGTTTGAACCAGGAACCTTCTTGCAGTGAGGCAAAAGGTTAGGGGACAGGACAGGCTAGGGGCATAAAACATGGAAAAGTTATGGAGGCTGTATCTTTCAAGAAAAGATAGGACAGAGTTTAACACCCTGTGAAAGACTGTGTGTGCAAAGAGTTCAACAATTTCAGAGTAACACTTCTCAATCTAAGAGACTTTGGTATTTTCATCATCTGTAGTTCATGATATCATTAAATGATTCAAAGAATCTGGAGAAATCAGTGTACACAAAGGACAAATCCAGAAAAAATCTTTGGTTGCACCGGCAGCAGTGCATTAAAAACAGACACGATTCAGTCGTGGAATCACTGTGTGGGCTCAGGAACACTTCCAATAATTGTTCTCAGTGAACACAGTATGTTGCTGTATCCACAGTTGCAAGTTAAAACTCTGTCATGTATAAAAACAAAACACACACAGAAAATGTAAACAACTTTAGGGATGCACCAATCCGATTTTTTTCCAGTTCTGATATGATACAGATAACTTGGCTTTGGGTATCTGCCGATACAGAGTACTAAATTCATAAACTGTATTTTTTTCCTGTGAGGAAGTGACTGAGAATCATTCATTTGAGTGCAAGGCAACATCAGGCTCAACTTAAACATTATTTTGCTGTTACATTTTATTTGTAGCAAACAAATGCGTCTTATATATATATAATATACACTTACTGAATTGGTTTTTACTGTTTTACTGGTAAAATAACAAACCACAACAGGACCCAGATAAACAAAATGAAAAATAAAATTCATCCAGTTTATTTGTACTAGGCCCATTTTAGCTCATGCTAAGAGTCACTAGACAACTGCAACCTGCTGTTTT
>VUQS01010923.1:4263-18677 GCA_015108495.1 Heterochromis multidens
AAAAAAAAAAATCACCAATTTCCATTCATCCATCCATTTTCTACCATTTATCTGGGTTCGGTTTGTGGGGGCAGCAGTCTGACCAGAGAAGCCTAGACTTCCCTCACCGTGGCAAACTTTTCCAGCTCATGCCTCATGCCCTGGGCCCTCCCTTCTGTAGGACATGCCTAAAACACCTCACCTAGGAGGCATCCAGGAGCCATCCTGATGTCAGATGCCCGGACAACCTCAGCTGGCTCCTTTCAATGTGGAGGAGCAGCGGCTCTACTCCGAGTCCCTCTCAAATGACTCTAAGGGAGAGCCCAGCCACCCTTTAAAGGAAACTCTTTTCCGCTGCTTGTATCCTCGACCTCATTCTTTTGGTCACTACCCAGAGCTTGTGACCATAGGTAAGGGTAGGAACGTAAATGACCGGTAAATCAAGAGCTTCTCTTTTATGCATAGGTCTCTCTTCACCACAACAGATTGATTCAGCATCCACATCACTGCAGACACCGCCCCAATCTAGCTCTCACACTCCACTCTCCCCTTACTCATGACCAAGACTCCAAAATACTTAAACTCCTCCACCTGGGGTAGTAACTCGTCCCAGACCCAGATTTGGCACTCCACCCTTTTCCCATTTTTGCCCCTATAGTTGGAGCACACCATCCGGTACCCCTTAAACTGGGGAACCACCACCCCAGTCTGCCAGTCCAGAAGTACCACCTCAGACCTCCACGCAGCGTTGCAGAGATGTGTGAGTCAGGACAGTCCTACAACATCCAGAGCCTTAAGGAACTCAGGGGAATCTAATCCACCCCAGGGGTACTACCACCAAGCAGTTGTTTAACTACATCAGTGACTTCACCCCCAATGATAGGCAAGTCGTCCCCCTTATCCCCAGCCTCTGCTTCCATTACAGAAGGCGTGACAGTGGGATAGAGGAGATCCTCAAAGTGTTCCTTTCACCGCCTGACTATATCCTCAGTTGAGGTCAGCAGCCTCCCACTACTACTGTATAAAGTGTGAGTAGAGCACAGTTTCCCCCTCCTGAGTCATCTGATGGTTTGCCAGAATCTCTTTGAGGCTGACCAAAAGTCTTGTTCCATGGCATCACCGAAGTCCTCCAAAACCCGAGATTTTGCATCAGCCACTGCCAGAGCTGCATTCCGCTTTGCCTGCCGGTACCTGTCAGCTGCCTATGGAGTCCCACAGGTTAACCAAGCCCGATAAGACTACTTCTTCAGCCTGACAGCTCCCTTTACCTCCTGTCCAGCATCTGGTTCTGGGATTACCGCCATGACAGGCACCAACGACCTTGCAGCTGCAGCTCCTTGCAGCCACTGCAGCAATGGAGGAGCAGAACATGGTCCACTTGGACTCAATGTTGCAATCGAAGCTCTGCTGGAGTTGGGAATTGAAGATCTCTCGGACTGGGGCCTCTGCCAGACGTTCTCAGCACACCCTCACTATGCGTTTGGGTACACCAGGTCTGTCCAGCATCTTCCCCCGCCACATAAATCCAATTCACCACCAGGTGGTGATCAGTTGACAGTTCAGCACCTCTCTTTACCTGAGTGTCCAAGACATATGGCAGCAGATCTGACGATACGATTACAAAATCAATAATCGATCTGCAACCTAGGGTGTCCTGATGCCATCTGCACTTATGAACACCCTTGTGCTCGGACGTGATGTTCATTATGGACAAGCTGTGGTTAGCACAAAAGTCCAATAACAGAACAGCACTCAGGTTCAGATTGGGCAGGCCCCAATCACACCCCTCCAGATCACACTGTTGTTGTCCACGTAAGCGTTGAAGTCCCCCAGCAGAACAATGGAGTCCCTATATGGCGCACTCTCAAGCACCCCACCCAGTGACTCCAAGAAGGCTGGGTGCTCTGAACAGTCAGGACCCGTTCCCCAACCCAAAGGCGCAGGGAAGTAACCCTTTCATCCACCAGGGAAAACCCCAATGTACAGGCAGCGAATCGGGGGGAAAGAAGTATACCCACCCCTGCCTGCTGCCTGTCACCTAGGGCAACTCCAAAGTGGAACAGAGTCCAACCCCTCTCCAGGAAACCGGTTCCAGAGCTTGAGAGTGTGTTGAGGTAAGCCAGACTATATCTAGTCGATATCTCCCAACCTCATGAACCAGCTCAGGCTACTTCCCCACCAGAGAGGTGACACTACCAACAAATCCACAATCCAGAACTTTTTAATAATAATTTGATAATTATAATTTTTAATAATTTACAAAAATACTTTAGCCAGGTGTAAGTTTTAGTACAGATCTGCTCAGCTTGGAGTGTTTGATTTTCTTTATTACCTAGGCTTTAGTCTTGCTTGTGAATATGATGCAGGGCCACACAGTTTATGTGAGTATCTCACCTCTGTAATTGGCTGATGGGTCACTTCTTCCTCAGTCTGTCTCTATACAGTTAGTATTCCAGTTGCTGCTCAGTGTGACTGTACTTAATTGTGATTCATTATACTTCTTTTTTTTTTCTTCTTCTTGCCATGTCTCCATATATTGAATGTAGTGTCATCACAATACAGCAGCACTGATAAAACCCATTTGACTTTGAAATTTTATTTTTACTGTTATGAAAAAAAGGATAGAAAAAAGTTATGCAAATTGTTATGTAGATCCCTGGTCATAAGGTCACTTGTGGGCCAGCCTTGGTTTGACTACACACTAAGTTCTCAAGGGATTTTTGTAATGTTTTACATGTTAACTCACCAACAGCTTTACAATGATTGGTCACAGTGGTTCATTTGATTGGCTCTTTTCCCCAGCCCTGTGGGCTCTATCTATTAGATGTCTTTTTTCCAATGGGCAACACAGAAGTTGAAAAAAGTTTTGTATGTTAGATCCTTCTGTACCCCCTGTAATTCAGAGGTTGTTTTGTGTGCAGCAGCCAACTAAATTTTCATATTTCAGAGTTGAGCTGAAATATCCATTATTGATGTAAGCTTACTGTATCTGAGCAGGAGCTGGCTCACCGTTTTAGTTCTTCTTGATAACATTGTTTTCACACACACAAGTTTTAAGTTTGAAGTCAGATCATTATGGTATTTATATCTTATGTTGCATATGTCTCTTTTGATCATTACAACCTCTTGCACGTTTTTTGTCCTGTTAAAATCTTCAACCGAGGTCTCATGATCAGTCAGTCTGACCTGTATGGAGGGCCACGAGTGCCAAAATGAATAATTAAAATACATAATTAAATAATTAATTAAATGTGTCATTAATTAATTAAAATTGGAAATAAGTAATTAAATATATAAAACATTAATTAAAATTAAATTTGTTTAATTTAAAACATTAAATTCATTATTTATTTATTTCCAATTTTAATTAATTAATGACACAGTTAATTAATTAATTATATATTTCATTAATTAATTCATTAATTATTTCCAATTTTAATTAATTATTGACATTTAATTAATTATTTAATGATATATTTAATTAATTCATTGTGGCACTCCTGTCTCTGCTGCAGTGTTCATTAATTTTATCTGTCACTGGGGCTCGTCAACAGACTAACATCTGATTGGTTACCCTGCACAGCAAGTCAAGACAGACTGATCTCAGATAATTGATTGATATGAATTGGTGGTGGTGTGGACTTGGGGCAGCCAGGTATCCCAGAATGCATTTCAAATCACAAGTCGGATTGCATTTCAAATCGGAGCTCATGACACCGCCGACAACGCACAGCTCCCGGCACACAGTTTCCAAAACCTCCGGTGACTCTCACCTCTCAGTGGAGGTTAAACACAGACTATAATTCACTTATGTTATATCTTTATTTCAGTGTTTTATTTGTTCCTGAGCAAATCGGTTTTGCTGAGAGTAAAGTTAAGCTCGATAACTGGATAGTTTTAGTAAACCTTAATGTCTCACTGGAGCAGATGTTGAACTGAATCATTAACTTGTCTTTATTTCCTGATGTTTCTATGTGTTATACTTGTTTTAACCATTTATTTTGTATTAAAACTAACATTAAAAATATTTTTATAGAAGGAGGAAAGAGAGCATTTTCACCAGGAGCAGAAACACCTGAACCATCGTGTTGGTGTGGATATCATTGATGTGCAGCCTCCTCCAGAAATGCTTAAATTATCTGTTTTTTATAAATATTTATTCAACTGTAGTCTAAACACCAGCTGTCTGTTTTAAGTTTTGGAAGTTTACTAGTATAAAAATAATCTGATTTGTGTGTTTTTGTTCAATGAGCAGTCACAGTTATATATAATGTTTTTAAGAGAGATCTAAAGTCTGACCTTTCAAAAAAATTTAACATTAATGGATCATTGGCAGCTGAGCATCTTGCCAGAGTGCTAATAAAAATGTGTGTAATTTAAGAGAACACAGGTAATTAGGTCTATTATGTGCTATTAAATGTGTCATTAATTAATTAAAATGGGAAATAAATAAATAATTTATTAAATGTTTTAAATGAAATTAATTTAATGTAATTAATTCATTAAATTTTTAATTAATTAATGACACATTTAATTAATTATTTAATGGCATATTTAATTAATTCATTTTGGCACTCATCACCCTCCATAGTCTTTTCAATTCTTTTATTTTAATCTGATGAACACCTGTGAATGAGAGGAAGGAAGGTGTAACAGTAAAACTGCAAGGAGTAGAGGAAGTGAAGGTACAGTACCTCTACTCCTTAAAAGATTACTTATTAAAATGATTACTTATTGTGATACAGCAAATTAATCATGTTTGATCATCAACAGTAAAATATCATTAAGCAACTGCTCACCTGTGGAACATTATTTCTTGTTACCAAGTTTCAGGATTTTGCAAGAAAGGGACCCAAATGTAGACTACTGAGTCAAACTTGAGGAACGAAAAACAACCTTTTATTAAGGTGAAACATAAAGTCCACATAGGCAGAAATTAAAACCATATGAGACTAATGGCTACATAAACAAGGAAAACCTGGACTAGAAACTAAGTACCCAAAACAATAAAACCTCACATAATAAAGAATTCAAAGTTTCAAATCCAAGACCACGACACCAGGCTTAAATTATTAATTTAGGAACTTCACTTGCAGGCATTGGGGCAATCTCAAAAAGATGAATGATCAGTGCTTTCTGTAGGGATTAATATTAATCATATTTAAAACAATAAAATATCATAAAACAACTACTTACATGTGGAACATTATTTCTTGCTGCTTATGATTATATTTTTAAAAGTTTGACTCAGTATTGACTGTAAAGTTGGGCATTTTAACGCAGCAGTCTGCTGAAAACAAATCATTTTGGGAGCCAAACTCGTGGCCATTAAAGGAAATGCACTTGCAACTGCTTTGGCTTCATTCCTCAGTCCAAGAGGCTGGTGTGGTGCTTGTCAAGAGCCTTGTTGGGTATTTCACTTGTAAAACCACTATGACCTATGTAACACTACATACTGTGAAAAGTATTACTACTGTTTATTTACAATACTGTGGGAAGTAGAACTATTGTTTATTCTATAATCCTGAGTTCATCATTGTGTTTATTGGACTAAGGTTATGCCTCAGTTATGCCAAGGCAAACACTGGAAAGTAATTAAACCTGGAAATATTTAAAGTCATTATAAATTTATAATAAATACTGGCGTGTTATAAAAGATTAGCACTATAGGACACTTTATTCTAGATTCCATGTAATGGCTCACTTATTTAGAAGTAACGTTTTCATCTCACAACATACAGAGTGTTCAGAGCATAAGTGACCCACATGTTGTGCTCAAGTATCTGCACTAAAGAGGTGATTTGTGTGTGTGTGTGCGCTATGCTTGGACATAACATGTCCGGGACCTCTTCCAAGAAGACTAGCGCATGGCGCATCAGATGGAACTCATGAGAGCGCATAGGTACATCAAAAGGGAATAGGGTTCTTCAAAGGAGAATGACACTACAGTTCTTGAGTCTTGCAGGTCAGAGTGACCTAGCTAAAAGTAGTAAACAGCAAACTGAAAAGTACCAGTTTTTTGGAGCTGAACACCTGCCAGAATGAAGTCTGGAGTGGAAATTTACAATTGGGAGGGCACAGTAGGCGACCCTCTGTAAATTAAGAACCCTCGACAGCCTGATGTGTGCGTGTCCATGTGTGATAGTGTCTGATTTTGTTTATTAATGGCATGACCCCCCCCAGGTGCACTTTTGTCTAATTTTGCCTCTTTTTGTCTGAGCTTTGACTTTATTGAAACTGCTTTTCAATAAACTTTTTTCTGTAATTTGAAGCTGCATCTCTGGTTGTTTTTGTGTATTTTCTGACTACATTAGTTTGAGAGTTTAGCTTAGTTAGTAAATTTGATCATTACTTCCAATTTTTGACACAACAGCCTATGGTCAGACCACCTGAGCAAGATGTTGGTGGCAGGGATTAAAATGTGAAAAAATAAGTGAAAAGTATTCAGCAGTGACTTTGTAGAGGATTTTTTTTGTTGTTGCTCTGATGGCTGGATTTTATGAAAACAAAAGACCATTAACATTAATTGAAGTCCTGCATACCAGCCACCTGAACAGAATTAAGAGTGCTAATAAAATCTACAAGTTGAAAGTAAAAACATGTTTCCTTGCCTGTGCACCTTGTCAGGTTCACATTTGCCTGATAATCCAGTAAGGGTTGAACAGTTTCCAGTAAATGCCAGGAATGAAGCCAAATCTGGAAACCCACACTATACTGTGGTCTCACACTATCTTTCATCATAACTTTGGATTAAAGTTACTGAACTGGCTCCGACTTTGAATCTAGGGGTTAAATAAAGGTCATCTGAGGCATACTCATACAGTATATCAAGTGTAGTAATGGTGTTAGTACAATTAATGTACTGAGAATAAAGAGTTTCACTTTATATATCTTTTAAATGCCTGTGAATGGCAGGTCATCTCGGGGGGAAGAGTGCATTATATAGATTTCCCTCAACAATTCAAAATTAAGTGGGGGTGCAAAGGTCAAATCAATAATGAATTCCCAGAGACAGAATGAGGCTTACTTAAACACATGAAATCCAACTGCAGCCGGTGTTGCTTCTGCACAGGAAAAGCTAGAGGCTTTAAGGACAGTCATGTCTGACTGTCTTTAATGTATTTATTGAGTTGTAATGACATTATTTAAATTGTCAAGGGCAAATAGATTAATAGTTGATGTTCTCTGTGGTTATAAGGGGATTATTATATAGAGTTTTTTTTTTTTGCTTTACTAGGCTTAATATTATTATTTAGGAACTTCACTTGCAGGCATTGGTGTAATATCAAGTCAGTGATCAGTGCTTTCTGTGGTGATAAGGGGATTAATATTAGTTCTCTGCTTTACCACTTGCAATCACAGCATTTGCAAAAGTAGCATATCTGTGAGCACAGAAGCATGCCTATGCACTAAACTCACTCAGTAAGAAGCAACCAAACATAATAGAATAAAATGTTTACACATTTAATATTTGTACTGTATAAGTTATTGTATTGTGTTGTTGCACAGTGGTCTAGCACCAAGAAAACCTGGACAAAACACAGCAGTAGGGTTTTACTGCATGTAATAATTGGGTGGCACAGATGTAGTTACTATTATTTGTATTAGGAAGCATGCAGTAACTCCCGGAGTGGTTGCTCTAAGAGTAGATTAACGCCAACTAATTTTAAGGTTTAATCCTCAAAGGCTTTTCTAACCATCTGGATGAAATAAATATCCACCCTTAACCCATTTCCCAGGGTGGCAAATCTAGTAAGTTGGCCTTTTTTGTTTCATTCTTTTATGTTTGAATTACCCCCCTGCAAATTTTAACTAGAACTTTTAACATCAGAGAGCAATGTTTTACCAGTGGGTATTCAGAGGTTTTCTATGGAAGCTTGTTTCCGCCACTGAAGAAAAAAAAATGCTATCCATAACTTGAAATTTCGAATTAATAAGTT
This sequence comes from Heterochromis multidens, assembly GCA_015108495.1. Lineage (NCBI taxonomy): Eukaryota > Metazoa > Chordata > Actinopteri > Cichliformes > Cichlidae > Heterochromis > Heterochromis multidens. Next base: position 12,183 of record VUQS01010923.1, read on the forward strand.
GAAATTTCGAGAAAATCACTCAAAATTTTGAGTTACCGCTGCCAATCAGGAAGCTCTGTGAAGGGACGTCATTTCCTTGTTACCCAGAAGCGGAAGGCTCAAGGCATCGGCTACCAATGTTACAGCTAAGCTACCAGTACTACAGTTACCGGTCATGAATGAGCAAACTGCTGAGTACTTTCAGTGTGGTTTTACAAATGATGAAATCCTTGCATTACTTGCTGAATCGCGTTTTGAGTTATGGATGGCATTTTTTTTTTTTTTCAGTGGTAGAAACAAACTTGGAATAGTTTTCAGATGTGTACTGCTGCTCTTTTAACTTTTGGTCTTTCTTTTTGATGCTTTGCCTTTTCCCACCCTGCTACTCTAAATAAGAATGTGCTCTTAATAAATGGTACAACTTACTCGCTGCACCACCTGTGGTGCAAATTGGTATTACATGGATGTATAGCCCAGTCCTAAAATATTTTCCTGATATCTCTTCAACACAATGCTTTTTATTTTTTTTACATGAAGTCATAGCAGTTTCTTCTATTCATTTTGTTGAAAGCTGGTGTTAATTTTGTTTTTTATAATTCTGATCTGGTATGGCTATAGGCTAACTGATTTGAGGTGAGAAGGCGGACTAAGAATGACATGGCAGGAGGGAATACAGAAGTTAAACCTCACAAGATGATGCAAGGTTGAGTAAAGCAGAGAAACTAGTGGAGGATTTCATGAGAGCAGGTTGACGAGAGACCTTGGAATTGACAACACCCCACCCTGTTGTGGGCTGCTTTTAACATCTTGATTTCAAAATCACACACACACACACGTCTACTAAGCAAGTAGCATGAACGAGACAGAAAAAGCAATTCATTTTTTTTCTCTGAAATTGATCCTAACATTGCATATGGAACACCACTATTAAGGTCTCATTAGCCTATCAGCTAAACATGTTTAATATAATACATCTATCATCTTTATTTCAACTAATAAATACCAAAAAAATCAATACATTTAAATTCTTCAGTGTAAATATTTTATTTTACAAAGTTAGGGAAGGTGTTTCCGTTGAGGTTGATATTTCCTTACACATAAAAGAATGTTTCTCAGTCTCTTCCTCAAAGTGAGGAATTCAGATTTTTAATTTAACACTGGTATAAGATTGGTACTCGTGATCAGCAGAGACCCACAGCCAAGTTATCTGATTGGAACTGGAAAAGAGCTGGATTGGAAAAGAGCTTGATCAGGCTATCTTTCCCCTCACCTCCCAGGTGTTTGCAGCAGATGGCTGCCTCTTGCTGAACCAGTTTCATCCACAGAGAGTTCTTCCTTCCTACCGTGGTCAAGCGCTTGCTCGTAGGTGATGTGGAATGTTGCTGTTCTCTGATATACTGTATGTAGTAGTATATCAAGCACTCTGAGATGGCTGTTTTTGTGAATTGGCAATTCCATCTCTGAAATTCCACTCAGTCCTTTGTGAGTCATTATATTCCTGAGATATGTATTACAAATGTCATAAAACAGCTCAGCATTGTTAGAATGGCAGATGTCACTAATGTCAGTCTCCATATCATAATGTTAGCAGCATTAATGTTTGCAGACTCTAAGCAGAATCTTCACTGCCCAGAACAGTTTGCTCTGTTTTTTCTTTTCAAAAGCCTGAAAAAAATCTTTTTATTTGCTTATGTCTAGTCTGCTTATTTGTTAGCTACCACACAAGGTGAGCAAAATCCAACAGTGCTTAAGTGGTGATTCAGCCCAGAAATATTGACCATGTAATGACACAGTGAAATAGCCTTTTTGTGTGTGTGTGTGTGTGTGTTCCTGGACACAAATAATCTATAAAACAGCTATACAAGTGTAATTCTTCAGCATTCAATTTGGTGTCTGTCTGAACCCCTTCATTTCTTTTCTTCTCTCTCAGCACTTTCAATTTATGTTATGTCTTTAGCTGTCTCATGTACAGTGAGAAAATACAAGCACAGACTGGCAGATGGTGGAAGCTGATATTGACTAGATGTCAGATTACCAAAATGTATGGTGACAGCTTTGATTTCTACTGTGTTTAAACCAAAAATCAATCCCACTGACGCCATGACTCTTTACATTGTTTGCAGCCCAACTAACTGATTAGTTGGGCTGTAAACAATTAGCAGTTAGTCAATTAGTTATCAAGTTTACCTGCCAACATAGCCTTGATAACTAATGTGGTAGCCTCAGAGCTGGTCTCCTACACTGCCTTTTCTGTTTTTATTATGAAACTTGATTCATTTAGAGAATGGATTTCAGCTGATGCTGCTTTGCTAATTAAGAGTTTCATGACAAGCAGTCAGTACTGTCCAAACGTCCTGTTGGGAATATTGTTTCACTGCCATTACCTTATAATTAGTTCTTACCAAATGTGCAATCACTTTACAGTCCACACTCTGTTCCTTTCTCCCTCTCCTTCTCTCTGTCTCTTTAGTTGTTTTGGTACCTGCTTGATTTTTATAAACAGCAACCTCTTTATTGTAACTGAAATACATGAATAAAAATGTGGCAGGAATTTCGGTGTGCAACATGCCCTCCAAAGAAAAGTAATCAATCAATGAGCTGGTAAAATTAAACAATTGTGTCAATGATTCCTTCAACCTAAATGACCATATAAGTGGTCCACTCATACCTTATAAATACTTAACTTTTGAGCATCTCCTGAACTAGATTTCCTACTGCATATATTTATATATATATAGCTATATAGATACTGTATATAGATAGATATATAGATGTGTGTGTGTGTGTGTGTGTGTGTGTGTGTGTGTGTGTGTGTGTGTGTGTGTGTGCAGTGCTGTGAAAAAGTATTTGACCCCCAGGACTTAATGTTATATCTTTTATGCTGTCTATGATTTTTAACATAACTCGGCAACCTCAAATGGCCATTCGAAGAAATGCAATTTTGCCACTGTTTGAGTGAACTGAGTCTTTAGGCCATATTGATGAAAACATATTGGTCTTGGTAGAGATGTTCCGATTCCAACTGGAGTGTAACTACAGGTAGCTTGCGGCTTTAGTTTAGAGGAATCTTAGTAATGTCTTTTTTTTATTGTTGTTATGGATGTCACTAGATTTACACTGAGCAACTGTGTAATTGCAGTAATGCTTGTGGTTTTACACTGTAGGAAGCCTCCATTTGAATATTTGTTTATGTGTGTTTTCTATAAATTTCTTACAGAGCAGTGTGAGCAGTGAGCACCAACATCAGTCCTCACCAATGCACTTCCTGCAACTTGGATTGTTGCTCCTTGATTTCTTGAAACCTCTGGGCGATGTAAAGACCTCTTGCTGAGATTCTCTCCTGAATGACATTCACTTACAGCACATATATAAATATTGTAGGGTCTTTATCTTACAATATAAAGCGCCTTGAGGTGACTGTTGCTGTGAATTGGCGCTATATAAATAAAACTGAATTGAATTGAACTGAATGTCCTGCAAAACACAACCTGTATTTCTGCTAATACTGTTTTGTTATAGCTACAGAGAAATGACAATGGACCAGGACCCCAGCTAAATCATTTTAGCACCCTGTTGATTCATGTTCACTGTAGTTGTATGGTTTGTCCTAAACTAAATGTCCCGTGCCGAATGGTTGAATGAAATGAATACGCATATCATTACAACTCAGCCTAAGACATCATCATATTTCCAGTATGCTGTGGGTCCTTTGTTGGTTCTTTGTGTGCCACTAAAACAGTTCTTACCTGCTGAGATATGGACTCTGCAGGACCTCTTAAGGTACATTTTTGTATCTGTTGCCAAGAAATGAACAGCAGATCCTTTAACCTAAAAGTCCTGCTAATATCGAGTTTTTTCCAGCACATCCTCTACACCCACTTCATGGGTTGTTGCTTGCTGGACCCATGTCAAAGTTGTGAAGAAGGTCTTCACACCTGCAACTCAAATTTCAGGAAATGGAAAACAAGAACTGAATGTGAACTCTTTATATAGAAGCATTTTTATTTCAGAAGTGAAAGAGCTCCAGCTGAGTCTGGTGATATGCCACTGATCAAAAGCAAATGAATGTCTCACTTTCTGGTCAAGAAGAAATTCCTTAACATTTTATAAACTGCTGTAGTTCACCAAGGATATTTCCCACTTTTCTCACCTGACCGTACCGAGCCAACCCCTACTTTAATGATAAACTTCCTTATCTGTCAGCTTATAGTGTAACAGACCATGCTACTTCCTCAATGTGTTCATATCTTCAAAAACATTTTATACTGTACTAATATTTCTGGGTTTCATATTGGTTTGGACAAACAAAGTGTTTTATCTTTTGGAGAAAGGTTTTCCTTTTGACTTCAAAAGCATATTTTTAAATCTGGGATTGGTGCAAAATCAGCACAGTCATAGATTTTACTTTCTAGGCATTAAACTTTGCTCTTAGTGTTACACAGAATTGAGGCTGCACTTATCAATATCTTCATATAAAAATGTGTCAAGTGTTGTATATATCTTTATTGTCCCAGAGAATATTTAAACACTTGTAGGGATAAACCCACAACTGACAGTTCTGTTGAGCTTTGAGATGACTTTTAGCTTACTGCTAAAATGATTAACCTGTAAATTTTTTGGCGACTCAAGATCAGAGGATTCAATAAAAATGGTTAAGATCCTAATGGATAAGATTAGTCATTTTGTTAATGCTGATGAGGATATGATGTTAAACTATACATAAAAATAGGATGTAGTCAGTGTGACATCACCCCAATGGTTTGTGGACTTCTGTTCTGAACCCTCAAGTTGAGCATTTTGGCCCCTGACATGAAGTTTTTTTTTTTAAACTGGACATGACAAACACAGGTTTGATGTGATTGAAAACTTCAGGAGACTATGCTCATCCATAAGCAGCAGCTTTTCAGAGGTAGCCACACCCTTAAAGATACCCTACTTATATTCCATTTTATCCACAAGTGACAGGTCCACAGTATCTACAGTGACAGGCCTTAATGACTATCAGCCAGTAGCCCTCACTCCAATAGTCATGAAGTGCTTCAAAAGGCTTGTTATAGCCCACATAAAGGACTCTATCGATGTCACCGTGGACCCGGACCAGTACACCTACAGGAAAAACTGCTCCACACAGGGGTTCATACGGTCCTCACACACCTAGAGAGTATGGACTTGTTTGTACGCCTACTCTTCCTGGACTTCAATTCCACCTTCAGTAAAATAATTCCACAAACTCTGGTGCAAAAACTCGGCAACACTTGGTCTGAGCACCTTCCCGCTGCAATTGGGTCCTGGACTTCTTAACCAACAGGCCACAGTCAGTCAAAATCCACAAAATCTTTTCCTCCCCCATCATCTTCTGCACTGGATTCTCCCAGGGCTGTGTACTGAGACCCCTCCTCTTCACCCTGCTGACATGTGACTGCTCAGCAAAACATCAATACTGTCATATTTTTTTAGTTTGTAGATGACACAACAGTGGTGGGATGCACCACAAAGAATGATGAATCTGCCTACAGGCAAGAGGCAAAAAGATCGGAGAGCTGGTGCAGGGATAACAATCTCTGCATCAATGTTAAGAAAATAAAGGAGATGATCGTGGATTTCAGGAACAACAGAACCTCCCCTCCGCCCCTACATATGGGGGAGCTGTCAAAGTGGTCTCCAGCTTTAAGTAGCTTGGTGTACATCTCACTGAGAACCTTAACTGGGCCACAACACTGGACTTGGGAGTAAGTAATAGCCCTTTTCCACTAGTACCTACTCGGCTTGGCTCGACTTGACTGATTGGCCAGGGAGGCGCGTCACTGGATGAGTCATTAGAGCGACTCCTTCACAATTCAAACCCGCCATTTTTGAAACCCAGCAACGAGTGAAATGGCTTCATCTCGCTGCCCGCAGCCTTGTCTGGCTCTCTTCTTTTACCCTGAGTCTGACAAAAAGCCATCGATGTCCTCCGTTGTTGTGTGTTTGTGTCGCATATAAATGAAGTTACGAGACTTTCGGGATACATTGCTATAACAACCCCACCCACACTGTTGTGATACTCAAATGTAATGGAAAACCACAGAAACCGAACCGAGTCGAGTTGAGTCGCGTTGAGTTGAGCCGAGTAGGTACAAATGGAAAAGAGGCATTAGTAAAGTTTATTTATACAGGGTGGGCCATTTATATGGATACACCGTAATAACATGGGAATGGTTGGTGATATTAAAGTCCTGTTTGTGGCACATTAGTATATGTGAGGGGGCAAACTCCCCAAGATGGGTGGTGACCATGGTGGCCATTTAGAAGTCGGCCATCTTGGATACAACTTTTGTTTTTTCAATAGGAAGAGGGCCATGTGACACATCAAACTTATTGGTAATGTCACAAGAAAAACAATGGTGTGCTTGGTTTCAACGTAACTTTATTCTTTCATGAGTTATTTACAAGTTGCTCTTTGTTCACAGCCATTGACATGTCGAAGAGGTTAACACGTGAGGAGCGGATCGAAATCGTGTTGATATCTGGTGAACG
>VUQS01010934.1:17647-30884 GCA_015108495.1 Heterochromis multidens
TTTTTTTACGATGACTAACAACATAAACTGATGCACTAATGATTTTACAAATCTCCCACAGAACGTATTAAGTGCACATCTAGTGTGAGAAAGTGCACGTAGATTGAGTGGGGTACTCTTGAAGGGTCAAGAGGGGAATATGATGTGTGTTGGACAGAAGGGAAGGTGAGAGGGGGCTGTGGTGTGTGTGGGTGTGTGTGCATGTGTGCATGAGTATATATCTGTGTGTGTCACAACAGACAGAAGAGATCCAGCCCAGGCCCCCACACAGCTTTGTCATATCACTAGGAGATTAGGAACACACATGTCAAGCTAGGCACAGCCTGCTGCAATAATGCACCTGCCAGCTCTCAAGATCCACTCAACCCTTGTTCAACCTCTTGTACGTACATGCAAACATAAAGGCACACACATAAATGTACCATTTTTAAAAAAAAATTACCCCACCCCACCCCTTCAAATGTATTGACCAAAAGATTGAAAGAAGTAATTTAAGATAAAAGTAGAACACAACTAGAATGCATATTATTGATGTATGTTAAAGGAAAATGTATTTCAACACATACAGCAAGAAACACACAAAATATCAAAGATATGAAAAGGTTGAGAGCTGGAAAAAAGTGGATATTTTACATGAAAAGTCTTACAGCAGAAGGTCATTGTCTTTCTTCATGACAGAGTTCTTCGAGAAAAGCAGAGAGGGGAGGCTCAAAGAGATTCATCTCCACCAGGATCCAAGGTCATCCAACCTAGTCATCCTAGAAAGACTTGAAAAATATGGAGTGAAGACTCGAGATATTCTTTCCCCCCAAAAAAGAGTGTAGAGGGAAGACTCTGACTGAAGAGAATCACTGACCTTCAAACAAGCGCTCTATCCATATAGAGTAGGGGAAGACATGCACAATCCATCAAAAATGCACATGAACTTTCCCTCTTCAAATAGTTCCCGCTTGAATAGCAGTCAGTGGATCAACTATGAATATTGCATGTACTGAATTGCAGGGAATCAGATTGAATTCACAGTAAGACAAAATCTGTGATATCACACTTCAAGATTAAATCTCAAAAATTTTGTTTTGAGGGTTAACATTTTAGGTTGTAATTAGTAACAAGGTAAATGATGAATTTAAAGCCTGGTTTTGTTATTTATGACACAAACCAGTTGTAAATGAACAGATATTAAACTTTAAAGAGAAGAAAATATATAATACAAATAAAAAGTAAAAAAACAAAAACAAAAAGCGAGTCCACCCTATAGTCATGAAATTGCCTTTTGCCACAGTCTCTCTTCAGGAATGGAAAGATCAGTGTTAATTTCAGCCCATTTTTGATTGGATGAACCTGGCTCCCTCTTGCACGACATGGATACCACAGGTCAGCGGCTGGTGCAGTGTTGCATGAAACAAACAAATAGAAAAAGGCACCTTGTGGCACTTGACTCTCGCCAGAATGTAACTGACGGCAAGCTTGCCAGCGTCCTATAATAACGACCAGTGCCTCATAACCAAAGAATGAAAGAGAGAGAGTGAGGAGAGGAGGGGGACGTTGGTTTGAGAGACAGAGAGAGAAAAGAGGCAGGAAAGAGGGAAAAGATTAATTAAAAAATGCACAAGGTTGTAGAAGAATATAGCATGTTTGTGCTTTAAAATCCACTAAACCAGTGACAAATAGATATAATATTGAGAAGCAAAAGTGCTGAATGCAACAGTATGTAGAGAGGATAAATATAAATACTGAGTGATGATAGAGGAAAATATAAAATAAGCAAAGTACCAGAAATACATGTTTAGCAGCAATAGCAGCGAGTTATTTCTAAGGAAAAAAAAAAACCTTTTATGTTTATTTCTTCTACTAATAGTGCATAACAACTGCTTTGCTGTGGCACAATGAGCATGTGGTTGCCTTTAGGAGCAACATGGTGGTTGCAGAGTGGAATAAAATTTAAATCACTGTTTCTACTCAGCTACTAATCGGCAGAAATACACACATACACACACACACACACACTGCAAAGTCATTAAGACATCCAACAATTTTACACATCAAATGTGTTTACAGGTCTTCAGAAGTGGCATATGTTAAAAAAAAAACTTGACGGCTTTTGTGGCTCCAGGGGTAGCTAAACAAATTCTGATAAACTGCGTTAAGTGATATTACTTGTATCAGTGTCATTTAGGTGTAAACACTCTAAGTTTGAAAATAGAAAATGGAGTGTTTGTGATATTAGAAAGAAATTAACTTACCAAACTCATATCTCTTGAGGCTCAAGATGACATTAGCCACTAAAATTTCTGACCAAATGACTGACAGCTAACTTGTATCATGGATTATGTATTGGTGCCAGAGAAGAAGAATCTTTGTGATGCATACCTCTAATTCTTCTGCATCATGGCCTAACCCCTACTAGCATGAGGTTTTTAACACTGAGGTCCAAGTCATCATAGGTGGTAAACCTGACTCTAACTCTACCCTAACCCTTTGCTTTAAGGCCAAAGAAAGGCAAAATAGACTTCTTTGGGGAAAAAAAGTGTTCATATTCTGATTGCCTGAGGTTAGTGTTAGGGTTGGGGTTGTCACCAATGATAATTTAGTAAAAAAAGTTGGGGCATGGGCTACAAGTGTACTCAGTGTTAGCATCATGGCCTTTGACATGTTAGCATTTTGGGGCCAGAACTGACAATATTTGGACCAGAGGGTGGGGTACTACATTATCAGTTAAGGCTAGTAAGTTTGATGAGCTTCATCAGTAGATTGCTACAATTTCACTCACCAAAACTGGAGCGCTGACTTGGACTGATTTTGTTACAATTAACTGCACAGCAAACCATATTTTTTGCCACATACCTCCATTAAAAATGCTCCAAAATGCATCACTACCACAAACATGGTTAAGAGGCTCAGTTCTGTGACTCAAATTGGAGTAGCTCAGGCCCAACAGGCATCTAATGGCTACAGCTGCCTTTGTCAGTATCCACCTTTCAGTCACAAAAGCCTTTTTAAACATTAAAAGTGTTAATCACTCGTACAGTTGTTAAGAAATGAAGAACATTAGCTACAGATACCAAAGTCATTTTGTTTTGTATCAAGCTATATTGTAAACATGTTTTTTCTGTTGTAATTTGTATTGATTGACTGGCTTTTGGAGCCAGCCTCAAGTGGCCACTTGAGAGGTGCAATTTTTGGCACTTCCACATTGGCTTCATTTCCTTCTTACTTCCTTGAAAGTAATAGTGTTTCTCAACTTAAACACCACAGTGTGGTGGTTTCATTATCATCTATGGTAAACAATAGCGGTGATTCAGAGAATAACAAAATTGCTTTAGGGCTGAGCTGAAAATCAGTTGAATGGCTGTGATCTTCAGGCCTTCTTGCAGCACTGCCTTTAAAACAGACAGTTCTGGAAATCGCTGGATGGGATCACATCAGAAGATCATAGTGAACACAATTTGTCACTGAATGTGTAAATTCATGTTAAACTCTATACAAAGAAAAAAACATATATAAACAAGATCCAAGAATGCTGCCAGCTTCTGTGGGTGTGAGCTAATTTAGGATGGACTGAAACAAAATTGGAAACTGTGGCCTGAACAATCAAAATTTGAAACTGTTTAAAGAAATCAGAGACACTGTCCTTCGGGCTAAAGAGGAGAGGGACTATCTGGCTTGTAATCAGTTCAAATGTCACCATCTGTGATGGTACAGGAATGCATTGGAGTACATAGTGGATAATGTGCACAGCTGTGAAGGTACCTTCAATGCTGAAAGATATATCAACATTACCCTGACAAGGTTTTTTTCAGGTAAGCAAGACAAGGCCAAATCGCATTCTGCACGCATTACAACAGCATAACTCTGCAGTCCAGACCTGAGGCCACTGGCAACATTCAGCACATTATAAAACTTAGTAAGACACAGACAGTGCCCAAAATGTTGAGCAGCTAAAATCCCATATCAAATAAGAATGGGAAAATATTTTGGTTAATAAAATTACAGCAATTGGTATCCTCAGCTCCCAAACGCATATAGAGTATTGTTAAAAAATGTGAAGTAACAGTGGGGAACACACTACTGCACCACCTTTTGTGAAGCATGCTGCAGGCATTAAAATATCCATGCATTTACAAAAAACCAAATATCTTTTTTACGATTTGGAGGACAAAACCACTGCAGCTATATAAATGGTTATATTATATTACATTATATTATAATATTAATGACTTCTCTAACAGTCCATGCAAAATTAAGAAAAAAAAAAGGTAAGATAGAGATAGAGAGGCAAGGAGGAGGGAGTAAAAAAAGGGACAAGAGAGAGGAAAGAGGAATGTAGAACAGAACAGCCAGGTGGATCATCCTGTGATAAGATGAGGAAAATAAGTCTGATTATCACAGAGACCGGGAGCATTAGACAGACAGTTGGGAGTCATCTCAAAACTCAGGAGAGAAGAGGCAAGACAAGAGGTCACAATTATGCCCCGCTTGCTGCACTCCCCTCCTCCTCATGAAGTCCTCTAATATATTCGGTTAGTTCCTGTATGGCACGGAGGGGAAATTCTAATTAAAGGGTGGGGGGAATTTTGACACATGTGAGGCAGAGATCAATATTTAGCACCATAATCAGCCATTCTTGATGGCTTGACGGTGTCACTGTGAGCAGACTACGACTCTCCATTAGAGTGTTTGGGAAGGAGCAGACAGGCAGGCGAGCAAGTAGCCAAACAGTCAGGCTGCACAGATGCACCAGATTCCCAGCCATCATGAATCAAAGCAAGCGATGCCTCTTGTGCTCCATTTTGCTTTGCTTTTTATCTTCATTCATCCTCTTAAAGGAGAAAAGTGAACTCTGTCAGACTGCTTTGTGAAAGTGATGCAGGGGGAGTGGAAAAATAATAGAAAGAAAAATGCCATAGAGAAGATATGGTAGATCAGAAGGAAGTGCAGCTGTAAGGATTTTGGACTTTAATATGATTGTAAGGTACACAGATGGTCCTGCCTTCGGAGTGATTTCTCTTTTGGTTTGACTGTAGTTCATTTTAATTTCAAACAATGGTGGATTAAAAACTTAGATTCTCACAGTAAATGTAATACCACAGTAGATTAGCCATCAATTACAAGTAAAAGTCCTGTCCTGAATGTGTTATGTAGAAGTAAAAGTACAGAAGTAATTTTTTTTATAACCATAGTAAAATATTTCACTCTGAATTAATGGATTGAAATTAGAAAAAAGTGCAATAATGTACAAATACTTTGAGATTTGTGCTCAAGTGCAGTTTTATTCCAGTTTTAGTCCAACAATAACTGAAAAAAATTATGTATTAGTGCTACTTGCAAATGAGCAAATTTTAAAAACAGATATACACTCACACACACATACACACACACACACACACACACACACACACACACACACACACACACAGCATTGTGGTATGTGGACAAGACTGCTCAGCTGACATGGATAGTGACCACTGACTTAGTATTAAGAACATGGTGTTGTTTCCAGAGGGCAAGGAGCGAGGGCGGGGGGGCATGAGGAGGTGTGTGTGTGTGTGTGTGTGTGTATGTGTGTGTAGGTGGGTCGTGAGGGGTGGGGTTTGGGGCGGGGTGAGGGTGAGGGTGAGGGTGAGGGGGGCAACCCAGCCCAGGTTGTCCCCTGTCTCCATGTGTCAACCCATCTCCTTGTTCTTGCATGTCACTGACACACACGTGGGTACTTACCAACCCAAGTTGCTCCAATTAATGGCTGTCCCACTGCGCTGTCCGATCTGCAGTGTGCTAGCTTGGGTGACAAGATATGGTCTGGGATCTGTCTCTCTAGTGACATAAGGAAGGAATTTTAAGAGGGAGAAGTGATGCAAACACACACCGGCTCACGCTGCGCCCAGATAGGTAGATAACAAAGACTCTTGTAAATGAGTGGCAGCGCGGAAGGCATCGAGGATTCTCTAATTACTTGCTGCAATCTATCTAAGTCACTGGCCTTCTAATTTGATTTATCAGAATGCATGAAATCCCCTGGAATAATGCCCTTATTAGAAGGACAGAACTGACGGGGGGACAAGAGGTCTGCTGAGAGGAGGAGGGGAGAGGAGATTTAAGCATCAATTACAGTCAAAAGAAGAATTAATAGTTATTAATCCACAAACATAGCTATCGTTCTCATTGCTAACTCTCTGCCACTTGCAGACAATCCCTTTCACACTCAAAGCACCCCACGTGCATGTAGTCACACATACTGTACCCTGACTGCACACACAGGATTTTGTTTTTGTTGACACACACCAGTTTGCATATAAACATTCACATGCACACCAAATAAAAAGAATCAAGCATACCCATGCATAAAAGAAACAGCTAATACAAAACCAGTACTGCAGAGCACAGTACTGCATGTTTTAAAGAAAATAATTCATGTGTATAAGCAGTAACAACAGCAGCACAAGGCAGATGCCATAAATATCCCTAATACTCTGGATGGTTGAATCATTTTGCCCACCGGTAGATCAAAGGTCTTTAACTCTTTAACTAAATTCTTGACTGACAAATTCAATTGCTGTCAGTATTCCGGGGCCCTCAATGTAATATGTGCATTTTGATTCAATTTGCCCCACAAATACATACATATACATATTGTTTATCTGGTTACAAGCACAAAAAAATCAATACTTATATCTGTGCTTTGTCATTCCTAAGTGCATCATGAAATAGCAAGATATTCCTCTAATTGAATCCAGCAAAACCACATAGATTGTTAATTTTGTGCTATTAAGCTTTTGCAACATTTACAATGTCTTCTTTTTGCCTGTTGATGACTCTTGTTTGTGTCCTTGTATGGGAAAATAACATTTTATATATTTTAAAATTTAATTTCAAAAGGTCAATTTCTAAACAAATAACAATAAATCAAAGATGAAGGACACTTGTACTGTTTCCAAGTAGTGGAATTCAAAATACAAAGGAAGGGTTTTCCTAAGCTTATATTACTCGGAATAGAAAAATATCAGTATATTGTTGAGGATAGGTATTTTGCAGTTACTGTATGCATAGCAGAAAATAATTGTTATTCAAATTATCCTAATAAATTAATACGTTACTACTTTTACTGCAAGAGGGAATATCAATGTACAGCAGTAACAACAAAGGGAAATCTTGTCATGTTAAATAATTAAAGAACTGTGGGGCAGAAATGCAGCATTAGGTGACACTGGGCTGAGTTTTATGTTAAATCCTGTGGTTTTTGTTAAAGCGTTGCTGAGTGGCTGAAAGGAGAATGCCAGTGCGCTGTTGCCTTGCTGTCAGTCACACAGAGGCAGTATTTAGACAGGGAGCTGAGAGGTCTGCTCCGCCGCCAGCTCCTGCCTTTTAAACAGCCCTTTCCTTAGAGAGACAGTTTAGCACTGAGTGCCAGTCAACCTTGCCTGCCCAGCCATGCACCCCCTCCTGTACACACACAAAACAGACCGACACGCACACACACAGGCACGCAGACTTTGATAGCCTTTTTGCTAAAGAACAATTTGGCAGAAGGGGAGAAATGATCGTTTATGGTCAGACCCAAAGGTACATTGTGATGGGTCTATCCCGCTGTTTCAACAAAGTGGAGTGAAAGACATTTGGACAGCAAATTCATCAGCATTACTTGAATGGAGGAACAAGCTCATATAGCATTACATGGCTGACAGGGAAGATGAATATAGGCAACCCAGCGCATCAGGGAGCCTCATAGACCTTCAGTCATGGCCTGTGGTAAAGACTGAAAGATGGGAGAGAGGTTGTGAAGATAACACATCACGCCCTCTCCACATCCCATATTATGGTGCTGTCCTGTAGAGTGTCTGGGACAATACTGTGTTAGCTGCTAGAGTGCCGTTGACATCATTGACAAACCTCTATGGTGTCAGGCAGTCACTCACACTTCTACTGGGTGTCTGTCATCATGCTCAAACAGTCAGGCACTGACACCTTTTCACGTGAATGAAGATTCTCCAGTGACTGATAAAAAATAGTGGATGGCCTTTAAGGAGGGGAAAAAACAGCAAGAATAGCACCTCTCTTCAAAAGGAGAGACTTATAATTTGCAATAATGGCACACCAATAGCTCTCAGAGAGAAAATTACAGGAAAAAGCCGATCTGAAATATCCTTTTAACTGGCAGAAACACATCTATTGTAGACAGAAGTCTTGTTTACTTGGTAAAATGGCATCAATTAGGAGCGGATGGCAAAATTAGCATATTCTCTTAATGGACTGGCCTTTCTTGTGCGGCGCTCTCACACTGATTGTATGGAAGGGACATGTTAAGGGAGACTGAGAAAAGGTCAGGTGTCTGTACCGTTCAGGTGATCATATTTTTTACCAAACAGTTGTGCATTCTCCATGGCTATTGTCATGTTATACTGCAGCTGAGAGCAACATTCCTGCATGTGAAGATATTCTATTTTAAATCATCTTGGAAAACAAGCCACTCATTCTGACACTTCCTGCATGTTGCACGGTCAAATTTCTACTATGCTTAAAAAAAAAAAATATTTCTATGCTTTTCTTTTTTTTTTTTTACATTTTTATTACACACACATTTTTATATGTATAATATATATACATATAAATATGACCTGAAATTTGATAACTGAACAGACTAACACTGAGATAATCAATGATCATCAGTTTACCACTTTGCAGGCTAATTAATTATAAATTATATTTCATCACCAATGCTGCAGTACATCTCTCACATAGGGGATCAGCTCCTCACAACCAGACCAAAGCCACAGACTGCAAATTCTCTTCCCTCATCCTCCTCCCCTCCTCCCTTGTGCCCCTGCTCCCACCACCCCAAATTGACTGGTCTTGCACAGTTGCAGCTGAACAAGAAAGGAATTGCTAGTGTCAAGACACAGTTTACAAATATGACATCTCCTCTGGCATGGCTGGAAATATGAAATATTGATTTATGTGCAGTAAAAGGTCTTATAAAAATGATCACATACACATGAGGGATTAATGCGCAGAAGATCAATAGAAATTTCATTCTTGACACTAGACTGTCACCTATGGTGAAATGCTAAAATAAAGAAATCAATATTATCTATGAAATGTCAAATTTATTATAATTATGTGGATGAAAGCTGGCCAAGTGGCTCCCAGGGGGCTGAGAGGGATAGGTTACCACTCTCAAGCATCCCTCATGTCCCTCCTTCTCATGCTGCCAATTTTGAGAGCAATATTGGTGTAAAGGGTTTTCACCCGTTATGTATGGCCTTGTTGAAACAAATTCCTCCTGGAATATTTAACTCTGGAAAGACTGACAATGGACAGAGCTGCAGTTCATAGCCCAAAGGTTGTGTAGTTAACAGCTGTTAGCTTTGGCACAAATTGTATGACTCTGCCCTCTCGATTGAAACCTATTTGGCAGCTGCCGCTGACATGGATAAGTCACAGACCACTAAAGTACGATATCTCAGCATGCATCTTGCTTCAAAGATGACAGATTCAGTCATGTTACATATTGATCCTGAAACTACAACGTGTAATTAATAACACTAATTTGCTTTACCTTGAAAAAGTAATAAGAATAAATGAAAACTCAGAAAAATTTGCTGATATAAAGAAGGATTTAATAGTTGATAATTAATAGTTTTTGGCGCACTTTACAAAATTTTGCATCAGTTTAAGTTTCTGCACAAGCTTTTTCAGTTTATAATTACATTAACAGACTTAAGCTCCTTATGTGTTGGGCTTCCTCAAATCTCCCTCAGTGTTTTATTTGCTATTGCATTTCAACTAAAAGCTATTTGTGTTCATTCACTTGTTTTCCATGTCTAATTAATATCCTTTGAATGTATGGTGATCAATTTATTTAATCAATGGTGGGTAGAGCCTCTGGCCTTCTAAAGGTCACTTTGATATGGAAAGGGAAATCATCAGAGCTAGATCACAAAGGGGCGAATAGGTAATTTGAATGTGGCAGGCAAACTTTGCATATCTGATCACATGTTCCTGAAAAACTATAGAAAATTATTTTTCCTTCTGTCTTCCTTTTCAGCCAATACTTTCTTTTTTTTTTTTTCACCAGAGGCCCACTGTAGACTCTAGAGTGTGGCAGCTGTGTAATCCCTTTAACAACCGGCGGGGCTATTAAATGAACCGGCGGTGCAGCTGCAAATAGCCAATAAAGCCAGCACAATATCATCCCTATTAAACAGTAATCTCAGTAGGCTTAAGAAGTTCTCTGAAAAATGGGAGGAAAACCATAACAAAATGTAATCAAGCAAAACACGAGGATTTTCCTCAACAAAATAAGCCAAACAATTTTCACAGTGGCTTACATGAAAGTGTTGAGCAAAAGCATTCAAGCCTCAGACAAGTTTTCAGCCGATTCAGGTGACCACAGTTTGCTACCTTATCTCAAATACAGAAGCACCCAAAAAAAAAATAAAAACGAGCCTGTCAGTTGAACCAATTTATCGCCACAGATATTAACAGAGAAAGGGAAACAGGGGAAAATAACAAATTGTGCGGTTACATTTTAAAAGTGACCAAATCGAATTCATAAGATCACAATTTGAGAGATAGAACTCAGTTTATTTTTTCTCCCTTTCACCGGCTTATGTGCTCTGTCAGATGAAAGCGAGCCAGAGAGCTGCTGTTGATGGAGTCTTTGAGGCTGGGAGAGGAGGCAACGCAGCCTCTTGAAGGTGTGCCGGGGACAGCGATAACCAGGGAGGCCACGGGAGCTCCCTCCGCTGCTTAGGGAAGGTGTTCCAACTTATCAGAGTCTGCACGCGGGGAATGATTACCCCCTCTGCCGGACCGATTACTGCTGGCTCTCAGGGTCAAAGCAGGCCAGGATAAAAGAGAGAACTGAAGCTTCCTATCCTGCCTCCAATCATCCATTAGCACTCAAGAGCGAGGGGCTTGTCTACCCCTCCACCCCCCTCACACCTCTCTCCAATATAGGCTTGTCAGTCTGGTGCATAAGAAGTAGAAGGACGTAATCACAGGTGGGACTCTCACTCACACACCGATGTCATGGAGGGCCTGGAAAGCTTACAGAAGTAATTTATGGATTTGAGAATAAGCACTTCTTTGACATATTATTTATTCATTTGAGTTTGTTTAAGAACAACCCTCATCATCTGCAGGGTTAGGCAAAGTGTTTACACTATTGATGTACTTTATATATGCTGATCCACTCACATGAATAACAATGTGAAAAAGGCCAGATACCATAAAACAACAGACATGTCAAACAACAATAAGTGACTACAACACATACCATTCAAGATTTCTCTCCTTTTGTTTGCAGTATTCTACTGTTAAAGAAGGCATGATGGTCAGTAGGCATCAGTGCTGAGAGCAAATAGGCGTACTGCATGTGCAACATCAGCTTTGTATATTTTTTTAACACCATTTTCATGAGTTTCCATTGAAAACAAGTGAGATATTATATTTTCAGTGAATATTGTATTTTCTACAAGCTCCCCAGTGACTGAGATGCTACACTTATTTACATTTAATGCTTCACTTTGTATGCATTCCCCAGCTGGCACCGCGTTATAGAGGGACAACGGGCTGGTATAGCACAGCTGACCAGACTCACCTCTGATTACAACAGCACAGCCCTTTAGATTAAGGTCAGTGCTCCAGCCACTTTCTACTCTCGAAGCCAATTGTTAGTGGAATCTCTGATGAACAGAGTTTAAAAATTCTTCTTCCTATGACTCTATGACTCATGCAATAACCAAGCATTAACAGCTACATGTGACTAAGCAGCATATTATTATACACGCAAGCTACCAAAGCTATTTCTCTAGCTACATTTTTTTAAAGAAACATGAAAAGAGTGTTCTAAAAGAAAAATAGTTCAGAGGCTCACTTACACTTTGCATTTTACCTAAGTTTGCCTTACATACAAGTAACCAATGGCTAGTTGGTTATCTACAATGATGAAGACATCCTTCTGGTTTTCTGCCATGTTTGGCACGTAATTCGTTTTCTGTCTCTCTCATACACAGAATGAAAGGTAGATATAGCTACTGTAATGTCACCCATTGGTTTCTGAAGTCCCGTTTTGAAACCTTGACATGAGTGTTTCTGCCACCACCATCTTGCAAAAAAACAGATATACCAAAAGGGGGCAGAGCTGACTGTGAAACCACACTGTCATTGGCTGCTGACTTGTGATTGACAAATTGTTAGCCAATGAGCATGTGGTTTCATACCACAGATAATCCACTATTTTGAAATGTAGTGTTACCAAGATTTTCAAAATAGACTTAATTTTTTATTCAATATGACCCAACATGAGTGATTGAACCTGTTAACTCAGCAGGAAAGTCTTTACAGAATTCAAGACAGAAGGCTGTTTTCCCATAGACTTTCATAGGAATGGAAGTCTTTTTACAACTACAGCTATCGCCATCTGGTGGTCTTCAGACAGTATGCAGGTTTAAGGCATTCTATCTGAAGGCTATTCTCTGGGTTAAGTGTAGCCAGAGAATGAATGGAAATTACTTCAGTGATTCTCTGACTTTTCCTCCAGGGCCACATGAAGCTGACATTTGTGGATTTTGGTAAAATGTGCAGACACTTGTTAAACAGATTGGTATTCATCTCTCACAAGTTGTGGTGAGTGCCTAAATGTACAGGGTTTCTCTTGCATAGAGGAAATGTTAGCAACAGTGAAGAAGGAAATAAAAATGAATGTTAAATATTATAGGCTTCCTGTATATTTCAGAAAGTCTGCATTACATTTGTAACTATGTTAGCATGATGGCATTATTAATGGCCTGTATTAAGCACTTCTGATAGATGTTGATGTTATTTCAACATATTTTTTCCTCTTATAATACAGGTCCAGTCACACAAATCAAGAAATACTGATCACATTATTGCAATGAAGAAATTAAATGAGTCTTTTTCTTTTAAATACAGCATTTTATTGATAGCTAATGGTTGTGAACAGACAGCCACATAACCTCCTCTCCACATACACAGACAAGTACTACTGGACCTTGTTTTTTTTTCCCTAAGCTATTTTTGGGCCTTTTTGCTTTTATTAGATTAGGAGACAGGAAAGCGGGGAGAGAGAGTGGGGGAAGACATGATGCAAGAGGCCTTGGGTCAGAGTCAAACACGAGCCACTGCATTTAGCCTTGTAGCTTATGGTCGCCTGCTCAACCTGTGAGCTAAATGGGTTCCTGGACCTTGTTTTTTTTTTTTTTTTTAAGTATAAACCAAA
>VUQS01010934.1:30904-57603 GCA_015108495.1 Heterochromis multidens
ACCACAGTTTTAAACCATTTAGGTATATATACATATAAATTCTATCTCATCTGTTGCATTGTAAACTTAGGTCGAACTGTGTCAATCATTGCCTCGCTGCCCCGGAAGTCATCATTATAAACCTGTGATGTGAGCAGTTTGTTGCTTTGTCAAATAGGTTGGTCAAATGAGAAATGGGCCCTAGAGTGAGAGGGCTGAAGTTTGAATTGCCCTTGGGGTGGCTGTTCATACACTTCTCTTGAATTGGAATATTTTATTTCATTTAATGTAATGATAATTTCTTAACCACAAACTTTTGTGAAAAGTGTCACAAGGCGATGTTCAAAAAGCACATCAACTCGAGATTGGTGATCATTTTGGAACTATTTATAAACCAAGACTCAATGTCAAGTAAAGACCGCCATCTGACAATTATTCGGTGTGGAAATGTTTGCTGGGATCATGCCAAGCTCTTTAGTTGGCAATTGTTATTAGAAAGACAACAAATCCTTTCAAGCACCAGAGGTTTTTATTTATTTTTGGAGAAAAAAAAGACATTATTTACAATCCATCACGTATGATCAAGATGAAGGCATTACAGCCCAAATACAAAGTCTTACAAAAGTGCTATAGTGAGTCCACTATCCTTCTTAAAAGTTATAAAACTAAATCAGGATTCAACAACAATTCAGAGTGAGCATCTCTGGATGCATATCTTAACTGGAAGTGAGTGGAATCTTTGAATAGCAAATATGGTACTTAGTTGTCAAGAAAATATGCATAACGAAACATAATCCAAACTCTTGACTGACAAGATACTGAAGGACTGTGAGAAAGAATGTTTTCTATGCTATAACAGAAATGACAAAAATGGCCCTAACATTAGCAGGGTAAAGCACTACTAATGCATTTTGAAAGACGACTGGACACATGAATGTCAGAAAAACTAGCCAACATCACAGCAGTGAATCATTTTTCATGTTTAATTAAATATTGGCATTTGCTCTGTTCAAGTATCAATGTGGCTCAGAACTGAAAATAAAATGCTAGAATTTAAACTGAAAGGAATCACCTTCATTATTCAGCATTATTTGGATGAGTGTGCAAGTTGAGTAAGGTAACAAATTTCTGAGGGCAAAGCAAACAAAGGGGGAGATTGACTACATGAAAAGACCAGTGGAGATGCTGTTTTCAATGATCCAAAGCATCTTGTCTTGTCCTTTTCACATGCTTCCAATGAATTATGTATCTGCAGTGATTTATGGTGCGCCAACTCTCCCTTTCCTTCTCCCTCAATGTAGAGCCTTACATGGATTTTTCACAGGGAGCCAACTGGGAAAACCAAAATTGCTCAATTTAAGAAAGTAATTAAACCTGTCCGCAATCAATATTTATCCTTAGAAGGACCCTACTGGGGGTTTAGTGCTTTACCATCCCCCCACCAAGCCCATGTCTAGCCCTTCGTCCCCTTGTTGTTCTTACTGACAGCTGTCAACTCCTTCAAATAAACCACAACTAAAAATGACATGTGATGTGAATAATCAAATGGCTCTGATACATGGCCAACACAACACGTGTTGAACAAGTTCAGTAACCTGAGATGCAAATTTTCTATTTACAAAGGGATAACTTACTCTTAATTGTGTATTAGATCCAATAATTAATTTTTAAATAGTCAGGCCACCATTTTCTCCCAAATTAAAGCATTTAGATATTATGAAACTTTCAAAACTCATGAATAATCAAAAGCTGAGCTCTCTCCCATTTTCCTACTCTTCACTGAGATAATTAGTTTGACATTATCGTCTCACCTGTGCACAAGTGGAAAAAGTGGAGCTACACAGATTCCTATAATGATATTTCGACACTTCTTTAAAATCAAAAGTTGTTCATGTAATCCAAATAGAAAAATGGCATTTAAAAAACATTTTAGATGGGAATAATACATTTGTAACATAATTTCTGTTTACTTTTAACCTCTCTATATAAAAGCTGTACACATTATAAAGTAGTTCTAAGTATTTATTCTTTTTTTAGGTATTTATTTCTATTCTCTTGTGAAAGAGAAACTATTAAGTGTTATATGCAACACTGCTCATAAATGCTAAATTTGTTGTGGTTAAAATACATGTAATGACTAAAAAGTCTTGTGCCCAGTCTGTCTATAGTGGTGATTTCTTTTCATTTTTTTTAAGGGTACAAAACCCACAATAGTCTAACAAAAATGACTAACCTAAGCATGATAAAGGAGCATGATGGGGTATTTCCATCAAAAGAAACTAACCTTGAGTCACCATTGTTAATCACACTGTAATTCAATAGAGTATTTACTTGCGATCAATTTAGTAAGGTGAAACAGTCATGTAAAACAGAATAGTGGTGGCATGACAGTTTGGTTAGACTGTCTTCGGAGACCTCTTGCTGCAGGCAGAAATCATGTCTCTGTCATTCTATATCATCATTTTTAATTATACTCACAAGTGTTCATTCTGCTTCAGGCAGCAGTGGGAAAGCCAGAATCCGAAGGAAAAATTCCTTTAATCTATTTGGGACGTGAAGTGTGAGGTGAGATCTCTGTCTGTCACACCCCTCCCTTTTTATCCCCCCCACTCCACTACCACGCCACTTTGTCCAAAACACACACACACACACACACACACACACACTTTATGGTCTTGTGCTTAGATGCACTCATATGGGCAGTAAATCAATAAAGCATATGAATACATGTTCAAAATTTACTCATACTGTATAAACAAGTCAATTTTTGTTTTTTTGAGTCTTGTGTTATAACACCTCCTTAGGAGTCAGCCAGTAGGTCAGTCTACCAAAGGTCATGCACCTCCTTGCCAATCTCCTGCTGTAACTGAACATCACAGACATTTAGTGATCATTATGACACTCCAAGTTCCTTCTGCTCTCAATAGCTTGGCAGGGGTCTTATGGGCCACTGCCCCCTGCTGAGTTAGACTACCTCGATCTACCTATGGAGCTTACAGATTGCACAGTCACTGTTTGTAAGGATTTATAATTGGGTCTCACCGGGTTAGAATATTGGCTTGAGGTCTGGTTTGGCAGGGACGGGCTATCGCTGGAGTTGAAATTACTGGGGTTGATTCTAAAGATATAGGATTTTTTTCATGGCGGCTTGGTGGTAGAGTGTTTAGCATTGCTGCCTCACAGCATGCAAGCTCCAAACATGCCTGGGGTCTTGCTATGTGGACTGTGCCTGTGTTCCCTGGTCCCATGGTTTCCTTTTCCACAGGGGCTCTGTTTTTCTCTTACAGTCTAAAGATGTGTGTTAGGTTAACTGGCGATTCAAAATTGGTGTGAGTGTGAGCATGAATGTCAGCCCTGTCGGTGTCTGCGTCAGGCCCGTGATGGACTGGCGACCTGTTGAGGGTGTACCCCGCCTCTCACCCTGTGTCTGCAGGGATAGAGTCCAGCCACCCAGCGACTGCCTGCATTTAAATGGTGACTGTTATTCAATAAACAATTAGGATTAAGAGGAGCTGGAAAAGCTATATGCTATTCTAACTAATAAATGCAATATTTGTTTGTAAGTTTAAGCCAGCTGCCCAAACCTTGGTCTTTCCATGAAATGATCATTATGTGATGCTTTCTGTCACAAACTGGTAGAAAAAAAAATTAAAAGCACTTTTGACATAGGAGACAGAGTGTCATCACACTTGGGTGCATTTATTGAAAGATTCTTCACAATGTCTTGCCAATTTTATCAGTATCACACAGAGACTCAGAGCTGATAGAAATAGTACCTGCTACACTAATGCGGCTGTTAATTATAGTATTTTTTGCATGACACAAAGAAAAACCTGAGACACTCACAGTAACAGAAAAGTTTGCCTTAAGTTTAACAAGGCTGTAAGCTCTTACAACTCATATATCACGTTAGCTCCGGTTTGACAGGAACTCTTAGAGTAGGTGTGCTACTTTTCTGGCTGTTGACGCCATTATTTACTATACAATGAGTGACGCACAATCAGACCTTCCGTGATTGGAAATCTGTAGCACATAAGTATACAATATGGTTAAATCTAATTGGGGCAAATTGCATGCATTTTTTGTGGGGATCATTAAGTTATTAGCATCACTAGAGGGGGGAGAAAAACACTTGAAAAAATCTCTCTGCTAATTGCAATCAATTTCTTCTTTTCAGAGAAACTTCTGATGCCTTCTGGTATTCTGCTCCTCATGGATTTTATGTGGGACTTACTTCTAGAAACAACAGCAGTGCTGTTTGCTTCTGAGGAGTAATCTCTTGAAACATTTCTGAGCAAATACAAATAAACATTGTAGTTTGCTGCAATATCTACTTGGGTACTATCTGCATGCAGTCTTAGCCATAAAGTGGAGGCTGAAATGACCCATAAAAAGACATAATTAATGGAAACTGAAGTAGCATATGAAAGGCAACCTCTGAAAAGTGAAGCAGACAGAATGAGGAACTGATAATGAGTTTCTGCTTTGGTGAAAAATCGTCTTGCTCCAGGGAGGAAAAGAAAGGTACTTCCCCTTCCATAAAAAGAAAGGATAAAAGAAATAAGTTAGAGAAAATCACTGGCCAGGTTTTACGTTTCACTCTGTCAGCCGAGTGTCAGGGATTTGCTGTCATAAAGACAGTGAAAGCTCAAGAGCTGGTGCTTACCCAGAATTAATCAGTTTAGGTTTTGGTCCTGAACATAAAATGTCAGACATTGCCTCTCAACACTTGTAGGTGATTTCTTTGAGCCGAACAACACAATAATCCCACTCTTCACTTCTACTGAAGGTCAAAGTTGGTCAGTGAGCCAAGAAATACCATATCAGAGCTTCCTTCCTCCTCAATTGCTGCAAGTATAAATTATGGAATTAGTGTATTGATTGCTGACTATGGCTTCAAGCAATCACTTTTACAGCCATGACAAGATTATTTTATCCTACTTTTCCTGTATTATTATATGCTGTGTTTGAGTTATTCCACCAGCATGGGAAGTGACAGCCTGAATTTATTCAATAAAGCGGGGCAGTTAGGAAAGCCAGTGAGGCAAAAAACAGAAGACATGGCATGAAGGAGAGAGACAGCGTTCCTGCCTGCAAGCCTGCCATCCTAAATAAAGAAAGATATCTGCCCAAATAGAGCCCTGATCAATACATTCATACAAACACAAGCACATCATTTGTTAAGTCTTTGGTGATAACCTCACAGTGTTGCACATGGGGAACTGCCGGAGTGAGAAAAAAAAGACATCATAAATTACAGATAATAGAGTTTGCAAGGATTTTTAGCCTGATTTGTAAATGCCCTGTGGGGTTTCAGTTTATGCACTTGTTTGCAAAATACAATGTCCAGATTAAAAAAAGTGTGTGAAATTATATCACAAATCAGTTATATCATCACAAAAGTAGATTTTTTTTTATCAGACTGAAAATAATAGTAAGAAGATAACAGTGTGTTGCTAAAAAAGGCTACATGTTTGGATCATGCGCCCTACCTACATATACACAAGGACTCATGAACACAAGTGTATGCCTGCAGACAGCTGAAAACTAGTAGCTGTGATGTAATGTATAGCAACAGCTCAAAGGTCAAAGGTTTACATTTTTTAAAAGATTTAAAAGATCAACCTGCTTTCATAATTAATTTAATTTAATTTATTTTCAATGGGTTATAAAAAACACTATACCTCTAACTAACTTACTACAGTAAAGTCCAATCCAGTAAGAATTAAGCACTCATTTTGATCTACACCCAACTTGTCTGTAATAATCCCACACCAAAATGCAGTGCATACCTATGGATTGTGAAAACCCTCAAAGCTGAACCAGTGATTGTTTAAACCGTGATGGACATTTGCAATGGACGCATAAAAATTGATCAAACAAGCGCAGAATAAATGTGTAACTATAATATATGATAAAAAAAATGGCCTCCCATAAAAACAAGAATTTAACTAACTGAAGATTCATGCTGTTTTCCTGCAGTAGCTTGTTGAGTGAAAAAGCAATATTACATGTGTGCTGTGATTGATGTACCTTTCCATTTTGTAATCCAGTTTGTATTGTTTTTACCTGTTCCCAGTGCACTTCAAAACTCTAAGAGGTAAGGTGCATAAAACCTTGATAACAATGAGCCTAATTTCTCTATGAACAAAGAAATTTACAGATTTTAAACTAATTACATTTCAAACCTATATTATATAATTTCTAAATTTTATTACAGTGTATTTACAATATATGTAATGCAACCTTTTACATGAGTTAGTTTCAAGATAATAATTTGCAAAAGTAGTGTCATAACAATCATAAAAGGAAGACACAATATTCCCAATTACCTGTGATCAGGTACAGAAAACCATTAATGTACATTCAACTATCTAAGCCTGTTTTTCAAGTGTTGTTGCTGCCCTAAGACAAACATCTAGGAACCAATCTGTAAAATAACTTTAAAGAATGAGACAATGCCTCAGTCTGTACATGACAGACAAGTATCTGTGGTCTGCATTGCATCAAAATGACAGGACCCAACACAAGTAATCTGACACATCTTGATCACAGCACAGTTCTGATCTTTCTGTCACACTGGGGATTAAAACAGAAACACGGGGCTAACAAGGGTCAGATATGAAATTTCAAGGAAGTGACACATGACAGGACAAACAATTAAGTGTCAGTGTGCTGACCTTGGGGCAACAGTTTTACACTGTGACCCCATGTGCATTAGTCATTCCACCAGCAGCATGAAGGAAGAAAAAGGGAACCTCGCTGCTTTTGTTAATCCAATGCCATGAGCCCAGTGTTGTTCATTGTTTAGTCATTATGATTAAAACATGTACAACACTATGGATACTGGAGAACTTGTGATTTGTCTTTGTCTGGTCAGACTCCTACAGCCTGCTGAACAAGTAGAAGAAGTGCAGCTGTAGTCTTGATACAGCAAACTCAATACTGTATTATTAACATAAATGACGATGTGAACCTCTTTATTGTACAAACAGTTATTTTATTCATATTAAGCTATTTTAAAAATCCCCACAATGAAAACAACTCCTTTCAAGGGGTACGAGCCTCTAACAATCTTGTGATTTTTCTATTGTGGAAGCTGTACAACTGCACCTCAGAAATCAAGGCTGTAATTACTCATGCAGAAAGCACAATGTGAAGGAGAAAAAGCAATGTTCTGCTGAGTATCGCTTTTAGAGGAGGCAACCAAACAAGCAGTGGCTGCACTGTAATCAGTCAAACCCCACTGCTAATTCTTCAGGTGGTGAAGACTGCAGCATTTTTAACTCAGAAGTAGCACTGTCCCTTTTTACACAATACACACCAGGACAGCTTTATGTCCACCTGTTGAACAAATTTTAACATTTAAAACATTTAAATGTTTTGTTTTCAAAAACAACAACAACAGCAACAACAATAATAATGATAATGAAAAAAAAAATTCAAAACCTTTTATATTATCATTAATAACCTTATACTGACCAGTACCACTGCTGCTTTTCAAAGAAACAAATATGAGCTAATTAATCATTAATTCCTAAATGTGTTTTTTAATCATCATAGATACTGGCCAGCATGGTCTCATTTCTCTGTGACAGCTGGTGATGCTTTCCTGTGATTCACAGTAATCCACTTTTCATTATGAAGGAAAAACTGGTATTTTTCTTATACAGTGGGGAATGAATAAATATTGTAGGTGGCAGGGACATATGGTCCAAACAGAACAGAAATGGCAAGCCAAATTTCCAAGACAAAATTCAGCACTTCCAAAGGTGGCTGTTTGATTATATTAGCTCAAGGATATTTATAGAAAAATTCAAAACTACAAGAATATTTAATTAAAGCTCTTTTACACTCCCATAAAGTCAATATGTAATAAAGACTTTTGTTTCCAAGAAAGGAAACAGTTGCATTGAAAAGAAATTCAAATATCTAATTTTTTTACAGCAAGCCCAACTGATGCATGCAGCACGCTTCAAAGAGCTAAGATGAGGGCAGAAGGGGCTGGAAAAGTTGTGTAATGCTAAGAAAAACCTAGTGGAATCATAAGTTTTATTAGGACAAAAGCATCTGATTAAGGCTCAACCTTTCAAAAGTAATAATGGATGGTGTTCACCAGTCTGTGAAAAATGACCAATAATTTAAGAATACTTTTTTACAATTGTAACAAATTCAAGGATTTCTTCATCTGTGGTATGTAATATCCTTAAAAAACAGAGAAACTGCGCCTTAACCTACGGCGTAACCTGACGTGCACCTCCCTAGAAATGTAACTATGCAGACCACAACTATTGTGATTGGCCTGTTCAGTACTGTCAATTCCTTCTGTGCATTTCCAGCTACTTTTTTCGCATCAGCTTTTAAATTTACTAGTGAAAGAATAACAATCATCGTCTCAATATAATGCTGACCACACGGTAATTAACGTATATGCACCACACACAAGCATAAATGCCGGCAACGACGTTGACCACTTACATAAGTTACGTTGTAGGCTCTATAAAGACTACCGACAGAAGTCTAAACTAGGCCTTAGACAAAGTAGTTATTTTGTAAGAAAAAACAAACAGGGGAATTAAATTGACAATGCATATTTGATATTAAATTACAAGAACGTATAAAAGAAGTAACATGCTAGCAAAAAAATGCCAATGAATTAAGTTGACTGGAAACAGTGACCACCTGTTCAAAGGTCAAATACCCAAATATTCATGAGAAAGTGCTGAAGATTCAGTTTTGCTTTCTGCAACCTTCTAATGTGCTAAAATATCATGCAAAAATTTAACATTGTTAAGAAACAGCAATAGTCAGTGCTTTCAGGAGGCTTATGAGGTCTTTACTATACAAAAAAAGTAACTGAGACGGTACAAAAATGATCATTTAAGAAAAAAAGAACGTAATTTTGAATCTGTTTACCACTGTGCAGCATCTCCTCTTCTTTTAGCAACAGTCTGTAAATGTCGGGGAACTGAGGAGAGCAGCTGCTGTACTTTTGGAAGACGAATATTGTCCCATTCTTGTCTGATATAGGATTCTAGCTGCTCAACAATCCGGGGTCTTATTTGTTGTATTACTACTATGTACTACTACTACAAAGCCATGCTGTTGTAATAGAGGCAGTATGAGGTTTAGCATTGTTTTGGTGAAATATGCAAGACCTTCCCTGAAAAAGACATCATCTGGATTGGATCATATGTTGCTCTAAAACCTGTATATACCTTTCAGCATTGATGGTGCCTTTCCAGATGTGCAAGCTGCCCATTAGGCACTAATGGCTATCCAATATCATCAGAGATGCATGTTTTTGAAATGGGTGCTGATAAGCTGGATGCTCCCCTTTCCTCTTTAGTCCAGAGAATGCAGTGTTCATGTTTTCCAAAAAGAATTTTCTAATTTCAATTTGTCTGACCAAGCACAGTTTTCCACTTTACCTCAGTCTATTTTAAATGATTTCTGGATCATGGTTACGTGTAGCTTCTTCTTAACCTGCATTTGTGGATGGCACGATGAACTCTGTTCACAGAAGGTGATTTCTGGAAGTGTTCCTGAGCCCATGCAGTGATATCCATGATAGAATCATGCCTGTTTTTAATGCAGTTCTGCCTGAAGGCCTGAAGATCATGGGCATCTAATATTGATTTTCAGCCTTGTCCCTTGCACACAGAGATTTCTCCAGATTCTCAGAAACCTTTAATATCACCTACTGTAGATGATATTACCTACTGTAGATGATGATGCTGAAGCCTTCACATATACTGAAGAACATTATCCTGAGATTGTTTCACAATTTGTAGATGCAGTTTTTTGCAGATTGGTGAACCTCTGCCTATCTTGACTTCTGTGAAACTCTGCCTGTCTAAGACGCTTTTCTTATTCTAAATCATGTTACTAACTTTTTGCCAATTAACCTAATTAACTGAAAATGTTCCTCCAGCTGTTTCTTTTTAGTACCAATTACTTTTCCAGCCTTTTGTTGCCCCATCCCAACTTTTTTGCTGTGATCAAATTCAAAATGACATTACTTTTTCTTAAAATGGTACCTTTTCTCATTTTTAACATTTAAACATTTTCTATGTTCTATTGTAAATAAAATGTGTTTTTTTTTTTTTTTTACAAGATTTGCAAATCTTTGCATTCTGTTTTTATTTGCATTTTACACAGTGTCAAAACTTTTTTGGAATTGGGGTTGTAGGTTTCTGTTCATATTGTCGTTGTTTAACACATTCACTTGGCAAGCAGAAGGTTGCTGGTTTGATTCTAGCCGGAGGCACAAATCCCCTTTGAGGTTGCATCAGGAAGGGTATCCAGTGTAAAGCTCCTGCTGCTACCTTGTGACAAGGAAAAAGCTGAAAGTAGGTTGTAGGTTTCTTTTTAGAAACAGGATGTAAAAATGTCCAGTCATTGAAGATAAAGATAAAAACTGTGCTTTGGTCTGACAAATTTATATTTGAAACTCTTTTTGGAAATCATGGACACTGCATTCAACCTGTTATGAACTCACAGTTTAAAGACCAGCATCCATAATGGTATGGAGGTGCATTAGTACACATGTCATGGCAATTTGCCCATCTGTGAAGGCACCCTAAATGCTGAACAATATTTACAGGACTTGAAGCGACATACGCTTCTGGAAGGCTTTGCTTATTTCTACAAGAAAATACTTAACTATATTTTATTATAAAAGAAAACATAGGGTAATGGAGACCTGAAATTATTGAGCAGCTTAAATAATATTTTGTTTTAAAAAGGGAAAACATTTAGCAATCATTTTTGAAATGAGGTGATACAACACCTCATTTAAAAAATGATTGCTAAATGAGGTGATGCAACAAAGTGGATGCGGCAACATGCCATTGTCCTAAATTTCTTCTGAAATGTGTTGCTTGCATTAAAATTAAAAATAAGTAAAATATTTTTCAAAAACAATCACAGTTCTTAGTTTCAACATTTAAAATGTGGTTTAGTGTTTTTAATTGAATATAGGGTGTAAGTTATTTGAGAATCATTGTGTTCCATTTATGTTCATATTTAATAAAGTGTCCCAGCTTTTTTGGTTTAATACAGAGTGCTGCAGGAGATTGTAATATAACCACATTCAAACCAATGCAACTATGAAAATGTCATAAAGAATTAGCAAACTAAGCTATGCGAATATAATCTTATCATATACAGCTTAAAAAAACTAACAAATTAACCAAGAACAACTACTATGTTGAACACTTGAGTCTCACAGTGTGTGTTATCCTCTTTTAGCAGGCAAGTGGAAAACAATACATACTGTAAACATTACAGAATCCAACAAACATACATTAACTCTTCATGTAATAAGGTAACATACCAATGATTAAGTGTGAGCACTTTGCCTCATACTGTACTCTATCTGCTTTGATAATGCATACTATTATGTAAATGAACATGGCATGACCCAAATCTGCTCTGTGTAAATTAATGTATTTTACCTTTAAGATAAGTTGTTGCATAGCTACCAAACCATTTGTTTAGTATGTTAACAAGAAAGGCATAACTGAGATTTAGTAGCTAAAAAGTGGCATAAATTACAACGAAATGATTTCTGTACAAAAATTAATATTTTTCTATTAGTAATAATAGCATTTGCAAGATGCAAAACAAATGCCATTACTCATACATGACCGCTACAGTGTAAAAGTCTGGAACAGCCAGCTTCTCCAGCTTGTTCATTAAAGGAGTTTTGAACCTGTCAGGCCTCAGTGAAAAATTGAAAAAAACAAAACAAAAAAAAAAACAGTTTATTTTCTTCAGATGTCAGTCTTACACAGTTTGCAACTTTATGTTGCACAGGCACAGTGTATTATAAGAACTTGGCTAATTAGCTTCCCTCCTAATGTGGGGGGCAAAACTTACTAAGACCGAACAAAGAAAGACATTATCAAATCCTGACAAATGTAAAGCTAAATCAAAACCATACAAAGAGAGAATACCAGGCTTTGCAAATGAAAACAAACAGAACAAACAAACAAACACACACAAGTTTAAGAAGCAGATAAGTGGGGTTATGACCTCTACAATACAAAGCAGGAAGGTTGACTGGATGGAAACAGGGGGCTGGGGACACCTTTTTTAAACTACTTCTCCTGCAAACAGAATTATCTTGATTAAAGTTTAATTAAGGATCACATTTGGCTGTGCCTTTCATAGCGATCTACATGAGCAGATTTCCTAGGGCTTAACTCTATCGCTGGGAAAATCCTCCTTTATTACTTTCAACCTGTTGTAAAAGCTGTTGGCACGGAGGGACGGCTGCCTCATTCACTGGCCTTGTTTGCTGCTGGAAAAATCCTGAGTCTCAGGAGATCTCCCCACATAGGTTCAATTTAATATCTGTCCTATCACTACAAGGCTGGGGCTCATTATTAATGATACTATTCATTAATTTCTTGTTGGGCTGATGTTATTTATTAAAATATTAAAGAAAGCTCCTGAGACACTCACGTAATGAGGGATGTGTCCTCCTTCCACAACTCCCCCATCCCCCTCGCTCCAACCCCCCTCTGCTGGATGGATGGTGGGTGGAATTACCCCACTCGGACGCTGCTAGCCTGCGCACCCTCATTAGTTGTTCTCCAGGGCTGAGTGACACCATAAATCCATTCTACACGTCGACCAACGGCAGCCATATACAAACGCACACTGCTCGCCTCGCCCCGTTAATGAGCCATTCCCATGCACAGGGAATTGACTACTGTCCATCCACCATAACTGGACAGTATTTTTTGGAAGAGCTAAATTGCAACCATGATATAGATTTAGGGCACTGGATAACAGTTTCACTTCTCATTAATAAACTATCATGTTATAAACTTGAAATTGAAATTTAACTCAAAAGTACCACTGTCGCTTTCTAAAATTATGCAGTAGTAACCCAAGTGATGCTGACGGACAACTATAATGCTTGTAGACATGAGGGAAAAGCTTTTTTGTGGCAGGAAACAAGGATAAGGTATTTCATTGATTACTTAAAAATTAGGAGAACTTACTGAAGATTTGAAATATTGTTTTAACAAATTTAGAATAAAGACTAAGCACATCTGATGAAGTTAGAGGTTCAAGAGGCTTGGACTTTAAAGCTCCACAGTGCTTTGGTGGTTTAAATTTGCACGTGTTGCCTGTTTTAAACCTCTACTATTAATGGTCACACACAGAAATCTAAGAATCCATTAATCATCATAATTAATCTGATCCAATTATATTGCAAAGAATATAACAAATTGCAGGGAAAAATAATGATCTATCACTGCCATGTCATAGGGATATGGGACTAAAGCAGTAATTAGACAGCGGGATTTTAAACACACTGAGCGAGCAGTTGATGGCTTTATCGTTTGAATCTGATGATGTAATTAGAGACAAAGTTAAACAGTTTTACTTTTTTTTGTGCTGGTTCAACTAATAATAATCTGGCTCAATGGTTAGCCAGCTTTTTAGAAGCAAGATGTGCAAGCAATTAATGTTTTTGTGACTGCAAGTGTAAAAAACACTATTGGATTATTTGCTGGGTGAGCTTGTGAGCAGGGGCTGCACGGAGTGTGCCTTTGACATCATTATCAAAATATCTGAGAGTATCTGTATGGTTAATTAATAAACTTTTAAGCTGAATGATTGTAAAAAAAAAAAAAGACATCATACAGTTGGCACAGAAATTTTTATTTAAATATAAATCTGCTAAGGGATGATTGAGAGCTCATTAGGGTGAAATATGTTTCTGTAATGCAACAAGAGGCTTAATGACAACTTTCTTCTCAGTGTTGTGACAAAGTACAAAGACATCATGTGCTTTACACAACTGCTCAAGAGTGTCTCCACAACAATGCCTCATTCATGCTTTGAAACGTGTAAAGACATAATCATTTTTCCAGAGATTTGCAGAGCAGGTTAATTGTCAGTCATAAACCATCCAAAAAGTAAAACAGCTGTTTATTAGTAGATAAAACAGCATGTACAAACCATTGCAGGGTATACAGTGCAGCATGTACTGTGTACCACATTATCACTTAATCACATGTAAGCCACCCTAATAGGGAACAATAAAATTGGATATGGAAATAAAAAGGCTAAGGAAACCATAAAGTAAAGGGAACAAATGTTTTCCAAAAAAAAAAGAGCATGAGACAGAGAGAAAGAAGGAAAAAAACCTTCTCTTGTTGGCTTCTCGTGAGTACAGAATTAATCACCTGCCTGCCTTTCTGGTCTCTGTGCTAGGACCCGAGGATGGAGGTAATAAGACAAGCCCTTCAGGGACATGCCGCCAAGTATAAATATCAGCTGCTGTGCATATGTAAATCACTCCCAGATTTATTTATTTTTTTATTTCTTCTCAAAGGCTCAAGTGTGCTAATATCAAATAGCAAGCTTTTAGGGAGTGTTTAATGGCTGTTGGTGGGAGGTAGGGAGCGGTGGACTCTGGAGCGTGTGCCAGTTCATGAGTAATTAAGGAGTGTTTTGCTGAGCATAAATAATGCTGTTTGTATTGGATCTATGAAGAAGTGGAGCGCTGAGAAAAGAGAGGAGGGGACTCGGGCGGGGGTGAGGGTAAGGTAGGTGGCGGTGGGGATGTTGGACAGACAGGAACAGCAGGGGTTAAAACCCCTCAACACGTAACTCGGCACCTCTTAACTCAACATCCAAGCATGGAGAGGCTCATTTGTTAGTTATGTACCACTAAGCATTACTTAGAGAAAATTATTGTTCAAGAAGATTACTTGATGATAATGTGTTTTTTTCACCGACCTCCTTATCCGCTCTGTGATGTAACTAGGATAACAACATAGCAATAAGAAAAAATGATTAAAAGTACCATTATAAAGAAGAAGATAAGTGGTTATATTTCCAACTCGTTAGCCTGCTAAACAGTGAAATAAAAGTGACTTTACCTTCAGGCAGGAATTTGTTAGAGGAGACTAACCAGCTCTTTTAAATCTAACATATCTTTGTATGTCATAGCTTCTATTTATTTTCTTATTGTTTGCTCTAATTACCACAGTATACAGCAACTGCAGCATTATCTTAAAAGGAAAGATCTTTGAAAAAAGTGCAATATTTCTTAATATTGCATTTAGGTCTTCTTTTTTTTGTGGATATTGATTGCCTATTTATTGAAATGTCACCAGTATTTTCATGTTCATGTTTTCTAAAAAAAAAATGACCACGATAAAAAAAGAAGTCTAAACAGTGCGTACTCTTGGTCATGTCAGACCAGGTAATTTTCACTGAGGGAGAAAATAGAGATATTTCCTTACACATTAGTAGAGGAGTTGACAGGCCATAGAATGTACTGCACTTGAGCACACTAATGGTCAGTAAGTAACCCCTTCCCTCCCTAACACCACCTCCCCTGCAGACACCGAAGGAGTATAAGCCATTTATAGATCCTTCTTTCTTCTGTCTTCCTAGCAACGTGTTCACCTGCACTTAAAAATGCTCAGGGATGTGTAAAAGACATCATTCCAAAAGCTGAAGGAGATAAAACCCTGCAATTCAGATTTAAATTGCAACAAGTTTTTATAAATAATTAAACAAAATCTGGGCTTTTTTATCATGTGCATGAACTATGGCTTCTGTTAGTGCTGATACAATCCACTGAGTAAGTACAGTAGATTTGCTATGAGAGGAAAAACAAAGCTCTAGAGAAAATAAGTGATTCTAAACGATGTTCTACTTTATGAAACTGTGATCCAATATTGCTTCGTACAAAGAGGGAATACATCTCTTGCCCTCCTCCTCCTCCCAGTTTTAGATGCCACAAAGGACTATGCTCTGGAAGAGAAACAGATTCACAATATAGGCTTACAAGTTCCTCTGGGCACAATTATAACATATCTCTCTAGTTACATATGGCTATGGTAAGAGGGACAAGGGGACAACCTCTTGAGTGAAACAATTTAGCTGTCATGACTGCATGGCAGGACCCAGTCCTATTTGGGAAGCTGGCTGATCCCCAGAGTCAGAAGATAATCGTGTCCAGCACAAAGAACCAATAAATCAATCTGGTTTCACAAGTATGTTTCATAGGCCTCTGTTTAGCTGTATTAACAAGGAACCATCAGTATGTACCTTTTAAAGCAATGGGCATGCTATTTTTCATCATGTGACATCCAAAAGCACCAATTTACATCAACAGGAGCAGAATCTAATCTAACTACTTCTGAAAATTTTGACTGACAATGTCAAATTTATCGTGATACCACAGAACTGTTGCTGCCGTTGGTTAAAAATGATCAAAGACAGAAAAGGCAGGACTTTATTTCGACTAACACTATCACAGTTAAGAACACAAAAGACTTGTGCTGTATTCATTACACTTTTAATAAGCAGAGGTATCAAAGCCGACACGTGCTGGGATTGTTTATGACTCACCGGGAGGTACAGTAAAGCTAACAGGGACTGGCAGCACCTGTGCCCCCACGTTCCAGCTGCCAGCGCTGAGCTGCGGGGCCCATGAAAGGCACATTAGCTGGGGCTGTGACTGGAGCTCCACTAGCTTGGTCATGCTGGGGAAATGTCAGCTGCAAAACCAGCCAGGTCCACTGAGCCCTGAGCCTGGCCCTGGCGCCCAGCATGACTCTGACATGATCATGGACTGTGGTTGTGACACATGTAAGCAATGACTCCACACAGCTATCTGATCAGCATTACGCCGCTGTCAGAAGGCTCTGACTACAAGAGTGTGATGAGAGCTGTGATAGGGCTCCCTCTCTCAAATGGGTCAGAGATAGAGGTGGCCAGTCTGCCTCCCTGAAAGCACTAAGCATAGTACTATACACTACTGTCTCAGCAACAACAGCAAATGATGCCCCTTAAAAACACTCCAAATCTAGGAAAGAACATATTTTCATCTTGTCATTAATTAAATATATGCTTAAATATATATCTATATTTCTCACTTTATGTATTTATTTTTAATGAACACACAAGTAGGGTTTAAAATACATCAGGTGCAAAACAAGCATTATTTGTCATAAGCCTGTGTGTGCATCAACCATCAATCATTGCCATCACAACTGCCACAGTCTGCTGTCAGGGCCTATTACTGCTGAATTCATTTCCCTCAATTAATTCAAAATCTAACCCCTTGGCAGCCACCAATGTATGTTTTTTATATCCATCCACCCACCTATTTGTCACAATGGACTCAGTGACAGTACAGTAATGTATTCATTATAAAAATGAGGAACAATAGTCCACACATATCATTAATTAACTCTGCATTAGAAAAGAAAAATATACAGCAGCAGTATTTCAGCAGATACTGTAGTGACCATGCCAATAAACATTTAAGCTGCATCCAGAATCAATTTGTTTTCCTTTCCAAAAACAGGAATAATGTCCTTAAATCAAAATCACACATCTGGATTTGAGAGAAGAGTTGCAGTCACATTAAGGCTAACTTAGTTTGCTGACCTTGCTCATCTTTGATTTAGCTATTTTTACAATGATCCTACAAAGCCAGCACTCACACATGCGATCCAATCAGCTAAATATGAAAAGACAAAGAAATGTCATCTGAGTGCCGTACTGTCTGATCATCTGCCTTATCTACCCTCCCACACACATACACGAACATAAACAACAAAATAAAAAGAACACATAATTAATAAACAGCACAAAGCACAACTATCCTTATCACTGGGGCTACTGTATCCTATTAAACAACAGTTGTGTCTTGAGGAGGACAAGGAGACTTTCATGCCTAAAATGTAGTGTTTAAATTAATTAAGTGTGAACACGATTTAACTTCAGGATATCATTTGAAAGTATAATTGCCCATAGGGATTAAAATGAACTTGGTGGGCTTGAGTGTCACCCCACTGAGCTCCCCATGTTGGGAAATGTCCAGTTTTAAAGATTAATTTGCATCTTTGAGGAGAAAGTCTTAATCTCAATCTTAAAGGACGTTAAAAGGAAAAAAAAAAAAGAAAGAAAAAAGGAACTTGCTTGTAATCAGATGCCACTTGACTAAACCATGCACCATGCAGAATCCACGATTACATGTTTCCTGTGCATGATTCCAATCGCTTTAGTGGCTGTGCAGGGAGCATTTCACTGTGCATATTAATTACACAGGGGCTTTGTCATGTGAGGGTCACGGCAGCCATGCTTGCTAAGCTGGGTCATTTGAACTGGGGCTGCAGCTTTGTGAGCCTGCTGTGCACATCACGGCCTTAGTCAGAAGGCAAGGGGCTGCAGAGATAGGTTGCTGGTGTGATTATGAGTTCAGTAATAAATACCAATTTCTCACTGGCTCCTGCAGAATTCACGCGTCTAAGCAGCTCACAATAGGATTAAAATATGCCTATTAGACTGTGTTTATTACAGATTAGAAAGTTAGAACAACCAATTATTTTGACCACTTACAAACCTATCATTTTTAAATTTTCTGAAATAAATTAAACACAAAGTAATTTCACACCAGTGAGGGAACAAGAGTCACTGAAAATACAGTTTAGAAAACCTGCACCATAGGTTTGGTTTTACACCTGTAACCGTATCCTCTTCTTTAACAAATAGATCAATTTGTTGTGTAAACTAATCAGTTTAATTTGTTTCCCGTACAATGCCTTTGCCAAAAGTGTTGGCTGACATAAGCTCATGTGACATTTGTGAGGAGGGACGGGCAGAAGTCGTTGCTGGTTAGGCATACAACAATGACTCAGCTTGCTGATGTGTGGGACATTTCTCACATCTCTCAACGGTAAAACCCCCTCACACCAAAGAGCTCTAAATAGCTTATAAGAACTCTCAGACCATAAAAAATGAGATTCTCTTCCTATTTACTTCAAGGGGCATGCTTCTTGAAAGCAGAACTTTATGTTTTGCAAACTGTTTTGATACACGTGTATCTCATGCAGGGACTCTAGACAAATTTTCTAAAAATCTACAAACATAATTCACAAGGCTGTTATTTGTAGCACAGTAACATGATTATTTTTTAAGCATTTGAGAATGACATATTTGACGAATATTAACACTAGCAAAAATAATAATTCTGTTGTGAATCTATCTCTCTCATGACTAAATGCAATTTAGCAATCCCTGGCTATTGAAATTTTACCATAAATAACAATAAGTGTGGGCTCACAATATACCGCAAAAATTATATTTTCTGTGATATTTGCATCAGAAGACACACCTGCAGCAACTCTGTGTCCTTGAAATAATTACACTTGTTCTGTTATGGAGGTCATAATTCATTCTCATTGTCCTAAGGTATCTTGTATGAAAGAAAAAAAAACCCAATACACTCATGCTAATGTCCATAAAACATATATTGTGCAGTGGGAAGCATGAATTAGGCCCTACTCAGTATGTGAAGTGATATCCAAATCCTGTGATGTGTCCTTTTGAGGCACACCTAACAAGTTTCCCCATTTCTGATTAGCTCAGCAGAAACTGTGATAGTTTACCTTGATAAATTAGAGGAGGCAAGATTTAATGAATGGAACATGGGGGTCA
Source organism: Heterochromis multidens (assembly GCA_015108495.1). NCBI lineage: Eukaryota > Metazoa > Chordata > Actinopteri > Cichliformes > Cichlidae > Heterochromis > Heterochromis multidens. Next base: position 50,372 of record VUQS01010934.1, read on the forward strand.
CCTTTGTTTCTTGGGGTGATACAATAAGAAAAAAACAAACAGATTTTTCTTACTGCCACATGCCTCTCCTTAATAATCAGATTTCTCATCCTCCTCGTAATAGAGGGTGCACAGAATCTCATTACCTTCTCTAGCTGAGGGGAGAGAGGCAACACTTCTTCTTTGAGTTCCTCTGTAAACTGGGGAGGGGCAGGGGAGGACAAAGGTGGTGGTAGAGAAAGCATGGGACACATAAAGTTCTGCTTATTTGCACATACACTGACATCCCCTTACAGATATGTAAATGACAAAACCCAAATGCTAAAGTCTGCACCATTAGTTTTCCACTTCATAATCTCCACATGGGGCCGTTAGAGGGATAATGTACCATACAATACATGGTTTACTTTTAATTAATAGGGAAAATGCATTTTGGAATGTATATTAAATCTAGATTAATGTAAAAAAAAAACATCCCCCAGTTCTTTGCAAATGTACACCTCCTCTCCTTTGTAAGAAAGAGAAAACATCCAGAGTAGTCCATTTGATTCAAAAAAGCATTTTAAAAGGCATGATGTTTTTAAATGGGTGAAAAAGAATTAATTAGTTTATGTTTTTCCAAAATAAAGGTAGAGAATGATTGTGTTGCAAAGAAAAGTCATGCAGGAATTCAAAAATTGTGCAAACTAACTATAAGGTTTTATGCACTGGTGGCATTGCTGCTGAAACAATTAATAGATTAAATAATTGAAATAGCGAGTTATATTACTGTCAGCCATTTGGATAATGGAAGTCATTTAACATAGAAAAAGATAAGGAGTCCACAGCCAAGCTGCTATTTACAAGGCAAAGTTGTGCTCACAATGACTAGGCTAATGTGTTGAAGTTATTTGGTAATGAGTGCCGTGTTCACAATCTTAGTTTCGTATGTCAGCATGATAACTGTTGAGACATTCATGTAAAATCCCAAATGTGAACCTGGCTGCACTAAATAGTCTGGATACCACCAGAATCTTTATGCTTCCTCCTCTTGGGATGATGCATGCCTTTACAAAATTTCAGAGCAATCTATCTCATAGCTGCTGAGACTGTTGGGTAAATCATCGTAAACTGAATAAAAACATACAAGGACTTATAAGCAACTAAACATAAACAAAGGCTGACTCCAAAAGTATCTCCATGTCAGTGCTGCTCAGGAACAGATACATCACAGTACAACCTACTGCAACCATCAGTATATGTGTCCCCTACATGCTGATTTAAATTAAAGCTATTTAAAAACAGAAATGTCCATACAGAACTTCCACACTGAACTCCTACAGAAAAAGGTCCTGCAGTGTTATAGGTTTGGTACATCAGCCATCTTTGAGGTTTCAGGAAAAATCAGTTTGATCTCCCTTGATCATTCTTTCATCAGTCTTCCATCTGACAGACCACAGAGTAAGAGCCAAAAGGACAGCTCCACAACCACTCAAAATGGCACAGTACAGTATGACCCTCCACACACTCTGTACTCTCCAAATGCCAGACTTTATTGCCAGGTTGAGTCCTGGTTACACCAATCAGCACTTCATAAGTCCCCACTTCCTTTGTCATAAATCCATCTTTGCAACATCACAAACTTCCTTGATCAATACACAGCTGTTTTTGCTTTAAAATACAAGCACGCCAGCCAGTCTTTACAGCTAAATGGATCTTTGTTTATTTACCTGTCAAACACTGTGATTCATGTTCACAGTACACTACAAGTCAGCCTTTTTTGAACACAGTTGTTCTCACGCCTTTATGCAGGAGGCGGGGAGGTGAAGGGTCATTAAGGGTAAATGGAGCACAGCCCCATCTGTTGGAAGAAGAAAAAAGTGTTGTTTTAGTGGTGCTGAGTAGAGAAAAAAAGACTTGAATGAATGTATTTTTGGATAACTTCATGACATAAAAATGATGTAGGTAAAATTGATGTGTGTCTGATAATAAATCCTAAATTTAATGTTAATGTGGAGTGGTTCTTTTAGTTATAAGTGGCTAACTGCTAGCTGGTCAAAAGTCTGCTTTTCTTTCCCTCTAGTGTGCATTATATGGAGAGGAAGGTGCCTGGTCAAGAACAGCCTGAGCAAGATAAAAGCAGCAGAAGTCTTTACACAACTTGGATTGGCACAGCAACCCAAGGAGCATACAAACAAGGGCATCACAGCAAGTACAGGAGAAAAGATATATTCCCAGTAAACTGTTTGAAAATTTGTAAAACAGCATCCATTGTAAATGTGCACAATATTCTGGCCTTGCATCTGTCCACAGTAGTTTTTGCCCAAATATGTTCTTCCACCCAAAGCACCACTGAAGAGGTGACAAAGCATTTAGCAGCTTATCTACAGTAAGTAACACATTTAGCTTGAGATTGCATTAAACATCACAATTACTGCATGTTAATTCTTAATTATGCTAATTTAGTTTGAAACGGGCTGTGAGGTTCTAACAGGGTGGCCGAGTGAGAGAGAATCCTTTTGGCAACATGGGGTTGTTGTTTTCTCTGGTAGTGCTCCTAGCACATTCACATGTCCTCTGGTGTTAGGGACCCTTAATGAGGATGGAAGTTCAAAACATGACAAGCTCTCAGCTCATAAAAATAATTGGGCTGTTTTTTATCTGTCAGAAAATCAGAAAACAATTGAATATATTTGCATGCACCACTATCAGAATGTACAAAAAAAATCACTTTAAAATAGTTGTGCAGCAGGGATCCTCTGCAGCTTTCAACACTCTTTTAAAATGGATAAAACAAAAACAAACAGCTCCGTGCATGATGTAGTTTAAAGTATGAAAAACTACAAGATGACTCCATTTTGGAAATGTGATGAAACTCATCATATGAACTGTTTTTTTGGTTGGCTGATAGATTACCCTTAAGGAAAAGGTAATTAAGTGAGCAGATGACACTCTTAGGATGCTGTGCCTTTGAAATTACTGTATTTGATCAATATTTCTCCACTTATCTTTGAGATTACTGTACCAACACTAAACCCAAAGGCCACAGTTTCATGTTAAACAAAGAACAACTAAATTTTCTCTTTCTGCACTGCTTAATAAAATTTGGAACAATGATAAATTGAATGCTACTGTAATCTTTCTTTGGCCATTTCAGCATTGAAATTTGCATTTTTGCATTTCAGTCCTGTGTATGATCACAGCTTCACACTGAACATCATAATTTTGCCAAGGAACACAACAAAGCAATCTGTCTGGTGGATAATGTACTGTACACAATGTACATTACACTGTAATGAGATGCAATTAAATAAACTAAATTGTGTAGATAACTTATGTATTTAATTTTCTGAGTTTTTTTTTTGCTGTGAGCAGTTGTAAAGTAAGTGTTCTAAAGATCTACTGTGTGTGTGTGTCAAAAAAATGCATCTGTTATAACGTGTTTCTGAAAAGTGTGTCGTCTTATTAGTGCAATTCCCCAACCAGAAACCTGCAAAATGTGCACTTTTTATTTTACTGTTCCATAAAATGTCTTTAATTCTTTTTATTCTCCTGTGTTTCAGGTATTCAAGGAAAATGAACAAGACATGGTTCGCACTGTTAAAGACTGTGGCAGTCAGAATATTTCACCTGACATGAGCTGTGCAAGTCGCATGGCACAACCAACCACAACTGGGCCATTAAATATATGTAAATGAAGAGAAACACAAGAGAGCCGGGTATAATAGCACGCACAGGGGAGAAATGGATCCTGGGTAGTGATTAATTTATTTGATGATGCCTCTAGTGAGGAATTTTAGGTCACAAATGAAGTGACAGGATGACAAATTACCATTTTAAGGAATTTACTGGGAATCATTAATGAACAATTGTCAGGTAGTTTACAGCAGCACAGTGGATGGAATAAATGTAGATCTCTTTCCTTATCTAAGATATAAATTATTGCATTATTTTTAAGCACATTTTTTCCAGCATGTATTGCTATATGAAATGCAGCAAGGAGTTGTAATTTAACAGCAGATATGTTTAGTACAGGAAATAGCTCATTTAAATTGTTGCTTGTTGGGAGGGGAAAAAAAAGTTTAAAGTAGCTAAAGAGAAGGAGTCATCTCCTTGTTATCTGGATAAACCCTGCTGTGATAGAACATCACAGTTTCTTTTCTTCAGTGGCACTCAGTAACATGAAACTTTTGTCCTTTTACAATGTGCACAATGTATCAAACTTCTTTTAGAGTACCCATGAGTGAACAAAGTGAGTCAGGATTTCCGGTTTGTCAACTTGATCCTAACAGCTTGAAAAATAATTCTGATTGCTCTCTGCATCAAAAGCTGTAATGGTTTATAATGTTGAGCACATATCTAATTAAGAGAGGGATTATCCAGAGTGATGTAAAGCCTGCAATATGCCTTATAGGAAGCTATATATATATTGCTTCTGGCATATTTTAGACAATTTGGCTTTATTACTGACAAGATAAATCAATTCATTAATTAAAATGAAGCTCATGTGTAAAAGACAGTATCATAGTTTATTTAAGTGTTAAAGGAGACAGATGCTCTTTAAGGAGTCGCTGTCAAGCTTGTCCATCCTGTTCAGTTGCTGCCTCTAAATGGCTTTTAAAAGCCAGTGATAAAAGAGAGCTGAGATGACAGGAGGAATCTTCACTGCATGTATTAATTCGACAGATTCCTTGATTCCCCTCCTGGGCCCCTCAACCTCACCAGCTCGATGGTGCATTACAGTAGGTGTGACAAATATCTGTGGTCTAGAAGTGCTGGCGTTACATTGGTTTACAGATGACATGTAAGTGGGATGTCTAAAAACACTCATAATTGCACTTTCCAAATGGTAGCAATTTCCCAATTTGGGCCATGCTGACGTGTCCCTGACAGGAAACTACTCCGTGTCTGATATTGTTATATTTGTTATATGTGATGCATCATATCAGAAGAGCAAATTTCACTTTTGTTGAAGAAATTTATATGGAGTGTTGCCTTGAAATAGCAACTATATAATGACACAAAGACCTCCTGAGAATTGCTGGCTTCATTGTTGGTATATCAACATTGAAATCTACACAGAAATCTACACACATGAGAATGGACTATATTTCTTTTTTTGCAAAAGAATTAATATGTAATATATATTCAATTAATATTAATATTTAATTAATATATATCCCTGGTGTTTCCTCTGGCTTGTGCACTTATTTACCCAAATAACGTAGCAAATAGAAGGCATTTTAGATGTAGGCCACTTTCAGATCGGTGAACAACCCGCTCTACCTCCAGGGCCACAGCTGTTCTGACACTGTAACATTTCAACTTGTACATCACAGTTTTAAAACAAATCCACATCCAGGCATGGCACCTGACAAGAAACATATTGATGCATAACAAAATAAGGTGTGGCACGATCAAACGGGATCCACACGCCCCCACAAACATGCACAAACACACATACATACATACACACGAAAAAAGTAAATCACAAAGCAACTTGAATAACTTAGAGAGTTGAGGGCATAAATCATTAGAAAGTACTGTTATTTTATGACAGACATTTATAGAATCCGATACGTTTTTCCACCAGAGGTGTTGCCCTCCAGAGGTGTTGCATATCTGGCCATAAGAAAGCTGCAGGTTTAAGAGACCTGCTATTAAAGAAAGACAGCACTGTTACCTAGACTCTCATTCTCTCTATAATAGCTCAAACACACTAGAGTAAAAGTAGGGAGGCAGTGTCCTTGCAGCTAGTAAAAATTGTTGGTTGCCTAGTGATTGCATTGAAGTTTTCCGCATCGGTGCCTGATTGCAAATAGTTGCAGAAACCAACTGGTTGCCCAGAGATTGAGCATGCAACATCCTCAACCTCTGGGTGAACACTTTTGATTGCAAGGCGGTCGTACAGGTCGCCTGATGGGAGGCAACCTGTCTCCAAACAATTGTGATCCAACTTGGACGTGACTGCAGTGACTTACAGACAGATTGGTGTAGGTTTGCAAAAAGCTGCCATCTAATTTATAAACAGACAGACTGCCAACACGTTGCAATCATCTGAGTTGATCTGTGCTGATGAACACAACTTGTCTGCGACACATCTCTTTGCAACTCAAACTGGTTGCCAACTGGTTGTATTCTGGCTATACTCCTATATAAGAGGGTGCCTATGTCATTTTGCAGTTAAATCGCTGTCCTGCAGCAATTATGTCACTATTTGTGGAGGAATTTCTGAATTTCTGTTTCAAACCTATGAAGTTCTGGCTGGAATCTGAATGTAAATTTTTGTTTAATGTGAATTTCTGTTTAATCTGAATTTCTGTATATATGGACAGCAACAGAGTTACAAATTTCACCGATTTATCACAGTAATTCAGCGTATTATCACAAACAGACTTCAAACAGACTTCATGTACTTGCAAACTTGATTACGCAAAACTGTCTCCATCTTACTGCCATTTTATCGCTGTTGCTCCACCAAAGTTGGTTTGAAGACGGCAACTGACTCCAAGTTTTCGCAGACCTGGTCCGTGTCTTTGAAGTAACCACTTCAAAGGCAAGACTACAAGTTCTTTGCACACAATCACAATAATTCTGGTCACGCCAGTCTCCAACCACTGTTTTCACCAGTGTGACTGTAGCATAATATAGCATGGGACATACACAGCACTGAGTTGAAACATTTCTTTCCTCTTTATGAGGGGAAGCTAGTTAGCCTAGTTTGCTAGCTTTGACTTTTTAAGCAAAATACAAATTTTAGTGTCACCAAATGGTTCCCCAAAATCTTGTTGAATCTTGAATGTTATATCAGTACAAATCAGCACTCTGTAAGCTTGCTGAAAAAGGCAGAAATGTTTTTAACCAGTACATACAGGCTAAACAGCCCAAGATAGGAAACATGTTTCCACTCAAGTGTGGCCCTCAAATGCCAACTGGTGCTAAGCACTGATTCAGCAGCCTGAAGCTTAGATAATTTCTACAAAAATGTCCTGTTTTATCCTCTTTTTTTAATACTTAAAATTGTACACAATACTTTCAGCATGAGTAGTTCATATTTTCTCACAAAGTGAGGAGAAGAAAAATGAAAATTGTAGTAGTAGGAGAGATTGGGGTAACTTAACCAGGTGGGTAAAATGACTATCTTGGGACCAAAAAAAAAAACAAAAACTGAACCATGGAAGCAGACCAAATTAAAAATTAAATATTAAATATATAAAAAATAAATAAATAAATATATATATATATATATATATATATATATATATTTACAATTA
>VUQS01010940.1:4737-19620 GCA_015108495.1 Heterochromis multidens
ACCTAAAGTGACAACTCAATTCAACACGGAGGGGAAAAAAAAAAAAAAAAAACAAAAAACAAAAAAAAAAAAAAAAAAAAAAAAAAAAAAAAAAAGAAAAAAAAAAAAATTTAACAATAAAAAAAAAAAAAAAAAAAAAAATGAGAAGAAACCTTGCTCTCCATTGCACTGACTTCTCATGAGACTTGGAAAAGAGTTTGTCTGAAGGCTTTGATTTGGCTTTAATCAATCTCTAAGCTGTTTCTCATGTTGCTAGATTAAATCTGACAGCTGTTATAAAACAGGGGAACCAGCTGTTGAGCGAAACTCAAGCTTCTTTTTTTAGCCATTTGAACAAAACCATGCATTCACCCTACACTGAAGGACATCCCTCTATGAGAGAAACATTTCAATTGTTCTCTTAGGGAGAGCCTTATCATTGTCTAAGGGCTGATGAGATGTTTCATTCCACCTTATAAGTCACCACATGTGACATAAACATCACCCACAATCATTATCCAACAATGAGAGACATTCCGGAATAGGTTCACGCCTCTAAACGCCAGCGAACTCTGTCAAGTTCAGTGAACACAAAGTACATGATTTTTGTTTTCCAAATGAGGCAATAAATGGGCAGCTGCGTATGTCCAGCAGAATGTTAGCAGGTGAGCAAGGCATTTGACATTTGGCTCACACAGCTCATGCACATTCCTACATCAGCTGACAAAAGAGAATGCGCATGGTGGTCCCACTCTGTGTCCATTGTAGGGAGCAGTCTAGTCTGACTGTGCTGGGTAAACTGGCATGGAGACTGTGCACTACACTGACAAATTCTGTGTTATATTCAAACAAACTGTAAGTACTACTGCAAAACAAAGCACATAAAGCAAGCCCACCTTCCATTTCTAACAAGTGCTTTATATGAATTCCAGTTATCATACTTATTAAAGTGCCAACACGCATGATGCCACCAAGCAGGTTCCTGTCTTTAACAAAGAAAAACTGAATGAAAATATAGGCTATTATTTTTATAAGGAGTTATTTTGCCACAACTGCCGCTTGTTTTACTTTTTTTTTTAAATCCACTTTTTAATAACGGACGGCCTTGAACTTACCTGTTAGGTGTAATGGGGTTGAATTAGCCGTCCATAGTGCTGACTGTGGTGAAACGGAGACTCACATCCACACTAACAAGCAGAAAGTATCTGATAGGGTTAACCTCTACTTCGTGACACAGAGGGGGAGAAAAAAAAAAAGAAAGAATTTCTCAGCGCAGTTTAGGGAAAGCAACTGGACGTAAATAGAAAGTCCCAGTCCAGTGTGTGGGTGGGTGGGTGTTCCCCTCAGAACCAGGAGCAGTCTGTTGTTTGGCCGCAGCGAGCGCTCAGGACGGTACCTCCACTCAGCTGAGAGGGTTCAACTGCTTTACAGCAGAGCGAGCGTCAACAGCCTGACACGGCGAAACCGGAAGATGGTCTACCCTACAAAATAAAGTCCCAAATCTTTTATACTGTTTTATACTGTCTAAATGAAAAATCCATTGTTTTATTCGTATTCTTATTCTAATTCTTAGTAGTAGTAGTAGTAGTAGTAGTAGTAGTAAAAGTAGGCTCGTTTTTATTATGTCGCTGTCCAAAAGAAAGAAAACAAATCTCCACTTCTGTCGATTTGTGTTGTGAATAAGACAACGTGCTTTTATATCCTTATTACTTCTTTCTTCCTTTTTCTGTCTCTCTCTCTCTCTCTCTCTCATGTATGTTCTTGGAATATGGAAAGGATTAAAAAGTGTCTTAGGAGGTTAAAAAATACAGTCCAGTACAATAAGGACACCTAATAGGACCTGTAAATGCAAATTATGTGCTGACTTGGTTTAAATGAGTGCATTTAACCTACTTGAAAGTAGTTTTTGAAGTTCACTTATTGATATTGAGTTATCTGTATTTTTTGCCCAACTATACTGAGGGGCATAGTTGTGCAGACTTGTTTCATTTATTAGTCTGTACTTGTTTTTTTTTTTTTTAAAGACTCATGGGATTTCTAATATTTAACTTCAAGTCTATAATTTAGTAGTGTTGTCATGATTTCATTTATGTTGTGTTCAGAGTAGTGTTTAGATAGGACCAGGCCACCATGACAGAGCCTCCTGTGATGACAAATGAGTCCAAGCCAGTGATCATGATCAGGGTTGCTTCTTAACTTGCAATAAAACCAGTGTTCTTGTAGCTGTGTGGTGTATGAGCAATGCAGTGAAACTGAGATCTCACACATAATGGAAATAGTGTGGACTCTGCATTCTCTGATTACTTCATGTATTCTGTATTAGCGGTGCTACTCGTTTAAGTAGTGCACACTCAAAAAACTTTATCTTACCTGTCTTTTTTCATTGCTTTTGTGACACAAGCTTTTTATTAACTACTTGGTAAATGTGTGGAGAGAGAGGGAGCGAGGGAGGGAAAGCTTGTACCTCATAACTTCCTCAAAACAGTAAGAGTAAACAGTAAGATATTTTATTTCTTATTTCTGGTCCAATTTATTATTTAGTATGAAAATATAGTTATGTGTAATATATAAAATATTATATATTTGTTGCTGTCATGCGTTAAGGTAACTCCGTGCTTTATCTTGCATGTTTCTCTGTCTCGGCCTTCAGTCACTTCATCCTTCCTTTTGTACTTCTCTGGCTTTGTAACATGAGAGCATTATTTTGAAACTTCCGATCAGACGTGTTGCTCTGCTTCTGCTGGCTTGACAGCAGGCTGTAGGTTCGTGGAGCGTAGTAACAGATTTAATGTAGAAGCATGGACGTGATTAAAACTTGATTAGAGCTCATGTTGAGGGAAAGGTTTCATTTTTTTTCTGACAGTTCCACAGTATGTGTGACTGTGATTCGTACGTATTATTAGTTTGGATAATAGTATGTGACCATACACGAGTTGATCACTAAGGTCCAGCTGATCATGATGATGAAAAATGTTGTCGTTGGGAATCTTTCAGGAACCTTTTTTAAATTAATTAATTAATTTACATGTTTTATTTATCTCCAGTTAACTCCAGTTTAGAAGTCCTTTAGGATGAAAATTAAAAGTGACTTAAAAGCCGACACTCTTCCCCTATCCCAAAACGATGTGTGACTGCCCCCTGCTGACAGAGGGCCAGCTTTACTTCCCAAGTGTGACGTGTGCCTGAACGTATCTGGGGCTGAGATGTTTTATAAAAGAACCGGGGCGGGAGACTTCTGTTAAAAAGAGCAGGAAAAGTTGTTCATACATCTAGTGTCAGGTAAAATCTTGAGCTTTCCCATACATTCCTTGTTTGTCTACCTTTTTCAAACACTTGGCCTTTGTTGTGAGCAAACAAAGTAAACCACATGTTAGCCCACATTCAAATAGTATTTGACTAAGGTAAGTCATAAATTCCTTGTAGACTATTAAATACTGGCGAGCTGGAAACATTCTTCTTTGTTTCTTTCATGCTGGGAGTCCTATGATACTGCTGCAGACTTTGAGGTGATTCCGTTTCAGAGTAAATCATAGTTAAACGCATATTTGATTGCTTTCATATTTATTTATTTATTTATTGGAATTTAGCCAATTTTTTTTCTTTTGAAGTGAACATTTCTTTCTGAAGCCCACTACATTGGTGCTGCTTTTAGGAGTCTCCCATAAAATATGATTAAATATTTGTGGTTTCTCAAATGTTTGTCACATGTATACAGCTGACACTACTTTTAATGCAATACTTCCCCTCCCAAATTCAAATCCATAAGGATTTTGTCATGTGACTCATAACATTGTGGTCATGTAAATATATACTTGTATATTTCTTATTGGAACAATAACAGCTTTGTAGCAGAACTTATTTGCTCAACCATTTCACTATGGCCACTGTGTAGGTCCAGCTTCCTCCCACAGTCCAAAGACATGCATGTTAGGTCACTGGCCATAGGTGTAATGGAGTGTGAATGGTTGTCTGTCTCTATGTGTTAGCCATGCGGTAGATTGGTGACCTGTCCAGGGTGTAGTCCGCCTCTCTAGCCCTATAGCTGGGATAGGCCCCAGCCAAAGTTTGCAAAGCTACAAGCCCAGAGGCTATCTGAGAGAACCACAGCCAGTCATAGTAAACCTTTTCAGTTTTCATTCTTTTCTTCCTGTTTTATGTAACTGAAAAATCTATTCAAAGTTTTAGTAGTTAAGTTTCGTTTTCCCATGTGAATGAGAGGATGGGTACAAAAAAAAAAGTTGTTAAACTACTCATCTAAAAATAGCCTCCTAGCCCAGCTTAACTTAATGGTTAATATGCTTTTTTTTTTCTAGATCCCTAAGACTGTACAGAGGCAAAGTGTTAAAAAAATTTTTTTTTATTAATTCAGTTGCTGCAAAACTGCACTGTATGTAGGCCCATCTATTACATGGTAGAGTGTTCCAGCCTCAGAACATTAAACTAATTTTCTGTTTTATTTTTTCTGGTTAATGCTCTCTCTCTCGGTCTGTTTCGCAGAGTTGCTGTACGTCCTGTGACTGTGTCAGAGTGGCATATACTAAGTGCCAAAATCGGCTCATTTGAACAGGTATAGGTCGTTTTACAGCACAAGTCAAACATCTCACAGCTTTTCTACAGCTGATCTTGATAACTGTCGGTTCAGCTCCCCATGTGACCCGGGGGCAGGCTGCTGAGAAGCGGGGGCGTGTCCTTGCGCCGCTCCTAACCTTTACTGCTGGATCTCACCTGTCAGGTTGCAACACTCAGACTGTAAAGACCTTTCTTGGTTAAAACCCGACTGTAAACTGAAACAAAAGAGCGCCATGGAATCTCCAATAAAAGATTCCCCAGTGAGACCGGGTTACCACAGACTGGAGATCCAGAAAACGACGTGGGACGTGCCGCAGAGATACACGGCCCTGCAGGCGGTTGGTTCCGGAGCTTACGGGACAGTGTGGTGAGTTTACCCAGGCGAACGACTGATGGTATGTTGAGGACAGTGCATACATAGGTTGTAATACCCCATTCACTGCTGTGTACAGGAAAATACAAAGTATGTGGTCTTTTTTTCTTTATTAATATTATAATCCAGCTTTGACCTGAAGCCTGCAATTAACTTTATAACTGTCATAAAAATGCTAAACATACTAAACTATTATTTGACGTGCCTTAGTACCAACAATAACTTCATCCCCTGCAGGAAAGTGTTTATTAGTATTATTATTATTAGTGTTTTTTAAACACAAAAAGTAGTTAAATAAATAACTCCAACAGCTATAAATGATTAGGAAGACTGGTAAACATGGTGAAGTGTGCGGTAATATAGTGATTCTCCATGAGGTTATGTTGTGTTTTGTAAGCGGTTGAGTGTGATTTAATTTCTTGCTGTTTAGTCCGAATATTTAAATGCTTTTCTATAAAATTTCTAAATTTATGTAGACCTTAAGTCTAAATTTCACTCCCAGTAGGGGCCTAGCTTGCTTTCTTATCTGCTAACAGAAGCACAATTGTCCCCCTGAGGCCAGTCAGCAAGTCAGTGCAGGTCCTCTGATATGACAAGAATCTCTTCCACTAACACAGAAGAACCCAGCCTGCAGGAATCCAGGATATCCCAGACACAGCGCTGTCTAATGATAAACCACTGACAGGCACACTCTTATTACTGATATTATCATACAGTATGTGGTTAGTATTGCAGAATACGTGGATACTCTTTGAATGCTTCATTTCAGGTCTTACAGATAAACAGGGTGGTGGCTGGATTCATTCATTTTTTTTTTTTTAAAAAGGAAGTCAATTTTTTTAATATATCATAGCATCAAAGACTTTTTTTTTCTTCCTAAAACACAACATAATGTAACATAACGTAACATAACGCAATGTAACATAATGTAATGCAACGTAATGTAAGGTAACGTAACATAACCAAGAGTTATGTTATGTTTGGGCCTATTCTGGGCTACTTTTGACACACTTACAGCACAGTACAGCGATGGCAACTGTGTTGGCCAAATGTGGCCCAAATGTCTCAACACATCTGACATCTGGCCCATATAAGGCAGACTTGCAACAGATTGAGGCAGCCACAATCAATGCTGTCAGTCAAGGCCAGATGTGGCGCATAGAAAACTGCAGATGTGAGCAACATATGGACCAAACATTCGTCTGTCTGAGAAATTTTCATGGAAAGTGCTCATTTCTAAACAGCTGCAATACTTATCAGTGTTTAGTTAATTAATGGATTGGTCAACAATATTAAAGATATGTGTTGTATTTGTTGTTGTTGTAACATCACTTGGTTCTTTCTCAGTTCACTGGATTTATTTATTTATTTTTTTAGATTATTCAGCATTGAAATGAATATACATTAGTAGCAGCGCTAGATCACAGTAGCCACTGTATGTCCAGTCACTCAGTCTGTGGTTGATCCCATTTAGCTCTGCCATCGACCAGAAGACCAAGGAGAAGGTGGCCATCAAGAAGCTCTACCGGCCTTTTCAGTCCCTCATCCACGCCACGCGAGCCTACAGAGAGCTCAGGCTGCTCCGCCACATACAGCATGAAAATGTAAGTAAAGTCAAATAAAATAAGCAGCTTCATTAATATGATGCAGGCCACTGAAAGAGCCTTCCAAAAGTAGAATTTGCTCAGTTTTCAGAATCCCTGTCATACAATAGGTGGTTATGCATAATCCTTACTCAGACAGGCAGGTCAGCATGACCGAAAAATCTGAATTCTTCATTTTTGTAAGCTGTAAATTTGTTATTTTAATGACATTGCAAGAGCAATGATATATAAAATCAGCACTATCAAAGTGCCTCTGTAAACAAAGATACAGATGAGTTACTTACAACCTTTGCTCCTTCTTCTCCTCTCTGGAAAAAAAAAAGGTCAATTTTGAGGATAAGCACACTTTGTTGACCCTTCAACAAAAGCTCCATAATCTCATCAGCGGGACTTGATGAACTGGGAGTGTTGTGTATTGTTGGAACCCTCATGGCTCAGTATTTTCCCTGAAAACCTTTAAACATTTAGTTTTTTAAAAGATTGAGTTTCAGCTTTGCATCTTTTGACATATGGAAACATGTTCATAAAAGATGTGATTTTTTTTTTATTTTTTTATTTTGAATAGAGGAACTGGTTGTTTTAGCCTCTTAACCCTTTCCAACCTTGAGGCCTTTCACATTCAACACATCATACTTTACTTTCATTTTGAGAAGGTTGCAAAGAATGGATCCCTTTGAGTTAGCAGAGGCGTTCAATGTTTCATTGTAAAAAGGCTGTTATTTCTGCTTTTATTTACAGCTTTGAAAACAGGAGTCACAGAAGCCTACAACAAGCAGATTTTACTAACTTTCCTAACGCTGGACTGTATGTGAGCCTGCTGAGAAATGTAGAGCTCTAGAAATGTTTGCATGTGTTTCATATAAGTCTTTTCTTGAGCTACTGGTATATTAATAATTTCTTCACTGTTTTTCCTTAAAGGTGATCTGCCTTCTTAATGTCTTCACACCTGACTCCACACTGGAGAAATTCCAAACCTTGTAAGTATAAAGTCAGGAGTAGCATTCTCCTGTTAGTTGTTGCAACTTGTTGAGACTCTGCACGTGTGCGCGTGCATGCATGTGTGAGGATGGATGCATGAAATGTTTAAGAAAGGTAGTGTGAGAGCAAGCTCATTCTTGTTTGTTTTGGCTGTTTTTAGCGGTTGTCCAACTGTGTTTCCACAGGTATAAAGCTAAAAGTCAGCTCGGTTGATTTTAATAAAAACAGAATGCAGTGACTTACAAACCCTGTTTTTTTTTGGTTTTTTTTTTAAACTGAAAAAATGCTAAATGTCAATAATTTTGATTATTAAAAAAATATGCACAGTCTGATTTTGATGCTAGCAACACATCTCAACAAAGAAAAATACTGCTTGACTGTTGTGTAAGGCTAAAAAAAAAAATACTGCGTTAAACATCTCACACTAATGATGGCAACAGGTCAGTAACATGACTGTGTTAGAAAAAAAATCTCAGAGTCTAAGTCCTTCAGAAGTAAAAATGGGGAGGGCTTCACCATTGTGGCAAGCTGTGTAGGACGAGAGTTCCACAGCTTAAGAATACGTCCCTAAATGTGTCGATGGCTAATATTTTGCGCGTTTCATCATCTACAGTACAGAATATCATTAAAAGATTCAGAGAATCCAGGAAAACCTCACTATGCAAGGATGAGGCTGAAAACCAACATTAGATGGCCATGATCGTTAGGCTCTCGGGCAGCAGCACATTTAAAACAGGACAGCTGTGTAGAGGAAATCAGAGCATGGGCTTATTAACTAACACCCATGAAAATTACTGTCAGTATATGCAGTACGGTACAAAGGTTTTAAGCCATCCCTCATTTCTTTATATTTTGCTAGAAAAATGGGAAATACGTGCAGTGGTTTATTGTAACATGTGCAAACATACATGGAAATACAGTATATAAGGTAAAAATTTAAATTTGTACAATTCTAACAAGCTTGGACTTCAGTGTTTGGTATGAGCACCTTTATTCTTCAGCACAGCCTGAACTCTCTTAGGCAGCTTTCTTCTCATTTCTTTAAGTAGTCTTCAGGAATAGTTCTCCAGGCTTCTTGAAGGACATTCAAAGCTCCTCTTTGGATCTTGGCTGCCTTTTCATCTGTTCTGTCAAAATGATCTCACACTGCTTCAGTAATCTGGGCTCTAGGGAGGCCAATCCATGACTGATAATGTTTCATTGTGTGTTCTCCTGTCCAGGTATGCTTTTACTGCACTGGTAATGTGTTTGGGATTTGTGTCATGCTGAAAAATGAAGCTATTGCTAATTAGACACTTTCCAGATGGTATTGCATAGTGGAACAAAATCTGATTTTACTTTTCTGCATTCATAATTCCATCACTTTTGATGCATCTCTCAGGTCCTGTGTTAGGTCTTTGCTGAATTTATTTCCCATTTCGTAAGGACATAACTTTCAGATACTATATACAGTATCTGCTGTAGATAGTTCTTTAGGCCTGTCACTTCTTCTTTTGTCCTCCACTTGTTCAGTTTCCTCAAAATTTTTAAGGACTTACTGCACATCATGTCAAATTTTCAGCTAATGGCTCACTGGGAATCACCTTGTTACTGCAAAAATACTATTTTATGCCTGTCAAACTGTCTTATCTTGGACATTTTTCATAGACCAACTAAAGAATTAGAACAAATGATGCGCCTTGCGATAGGCTGCTAGTAACAAAGTGCTTAAAGATACAATTTAAAATTGGTTCTTTGCTGTCTGTTATGTGTAGACACAACACTGGTTCATCCCTTGAGTTAGGTGCCTTTTTTATGCTTGAATGATTCATAGGTAAGTGTTAAGTGGCTTAACAAACATAGGTTAAACAACAAAAAAGAAACCTTTTATTGTGCTAATGAAGTCCACAACACAAAAGGGATCCAAAACAGCCACGAGAAGCATTAAAAAACTACTAAGAAAACAGTATCAACAGGAGAGTACAACAGACAATTTGACAAAGAGTTGGACAGGATTATAAATACACAGGGGGACTGGTTGGGGTGAGGAAGAAGATGCAGCTAAAAGCAGTCAACAATAGGTGGAGACAATGAAGGCAGGGAAACGGAGGGAAAAGAACAGAGAGTAAAACCAATGAAGACACAAGAGAAAACTAACCTTCAAAGTATAACGGGAAATAACCAAAACACAGCCAACACTGAGACATGAAGGTTAAGACTAAACGAGGTGTGAGAGACGGGAACACAGGAGGACAAGGACACTGACACAGAGACAAGACAAAGGTAGGCAAAAGGGGGTAGATACTGAGGTCATGAGAACCACAAAAAGGGATTACATTAACATCGAAACAGGAACCAAAACTCAAAAATCATGATGACTAAAACTCATCACATCACAAAAAAAAACCAGCACCAGGACAATTTGTTTTTTTTAAGAAAAACATCAAATAGTAATTCAAAAACATTTCACTTTACAAAGTTACAGCAGTTTGTGGTGTTTGGTTTGCAGGTGTCTAAAGAGTTTTGTTTCAGGAAGAAGTGATGCACTACAGTGGTTAATGTGCAACTTTTTAAAATGTGCTGCAGGCATCAAATTCAGTCGAATTATTTTTGACATTTTTATGTGTTCTTTGTACTTTAGATGATTTGCAAACCACTCCACTCTGGTTTCATTATTTGTTACATTATCCCAACTTTGGGGAAGTGGGGTTGTTTTTTTTTCTTACCATAGCAGTGAGGTTCTGCCCTATACAGTAATTTATGTTTACAACAGGTGTCTAGTATACAATTTTTGAAACGTGACCTTTAATGCAGTTGTTCATTTATTTTATTTAACAATACACCTCTTCCCTCACTGTTTGCCTCTTGCTCTTGTTCTTTTCTCTGTAGTTATATGGCGATGCCCTTCGTAGCCCAGGATCTGGGCCACATTATGAAGACCAAGCGATTAAGTGATCGCATCATCACATACCTGTTCTACCAGCTTCTGAGAGGCTTGAAGGTGAGTGCTTATGATTCAGTGATTTTTATATAACAGCTGTTTATCTAAAGCTCATGCTGCCACTGGAATGATGAAGAATGACATTTTCAAACCATATTTTCTGAAAGTGTCCTTAAGGCTGAAATATGGAGTTGAAAAAAGTCGAAATTGCATTTGAAGTGTAAACAGTCAGCTGGCAATAAAGCTGCTGAAACTAGATGTTTCAGATGGTTGTATTTGTTCATAATTGCATTAAAGTTTAAGCACAGAGAAGCTGTTGAAGTGTGATACACTGAGCTGAAAGTGTCAGTTAGGCAAAGGGATGAAAGCAGTGGAACTGTCAGTATTGTGTGACCCTTGTGAAAAGGTGAGTTGTGAGGTGCTCCTTTTTGAGGTGCACATCTTTCCATGCTGACGTCTGACTGAGCACACTGGTCACCTCTTTGTAATAGTCATGACGGCAATCATACAAGGTTGAAAATGGCTATTTCCATATGGAATGTAATCGACTGGCATTTATATAGTGCTTTTCTAGTACTCCTGAGCAGTTAAAGTGCTTTAGACTGAACACTCCAAGCACTTTATCTACCTCTGATCCATGGCCAATGTAGAATCGCTAACTAACCTAGCATGCATGTCTGTGAACTCTGGGAGGAAGCCAGAGTACCTACAGGAAATTCACGCACGCACAGAGAAAACATGTAAACTCCAGATTGAAGTAGGAATCTTCTTGGTGTGAGGCGACAGTGCTTACAACGGCCCTACTGTGCCATAGTCAGCAAGTAACAAGTCTGAACTGAATGCTTTAGGATTAATGAAAGACTGCAGAAGCAGCAGCACAAGGTGAAACATGCAGAGTAAGAAAGAGAGACCGTTTTCTAAAATAACAAAATGATGATACAAAATATATTCTCTCAACTCATCTTTAAAATCCATCAAACTGTCAAACAGTGTGAAATAGTCACTTCTATGGTGTTCAAGCAAGGTAGCTATATTTGTGTAGCACATTTCAAGCAGGTGAATTTAGACCAATAAAATAAAGCAGAAAGTGAATCAGATCGGCCTATGAAACAGTTTCCTTTTGTGGCCTGACAATAGCTAAAGGACTTTTTAAAAATCCATCCATCCATCCATTTTCTTCCGCTTATCTGGGACCGGGTAGCAGCAGCTTAAGCAGAGAAACCCAGACCTCCCTCTCCCCAGCCACCTCTTCCAACTTATCCAGGGGAACACCGAGACATTCCCAGGCCAGCTGAGAGATATTAATCTCTCTAGCGTGTCCTGGGTCTACCCCAAGACCTCCACCTGGTAGGACATCCCCGGAACACCTCACCCAGGAGGCACCCTAGTCAGATGCCCTAACCACCTCAATTGGCTCCTTTCGATGTGGAGGAGCAGCGGCTCTACTCTGAGCCCCTCTCAAATGACTGTACTCCTCCCCCTATCTCTAAGGGAGAGGCCAGCCATCCTTCGAAATAAGCTCATTTCCACCGGTTGTATCCGCGATCTCGTTCTTTCGGTCACTACCCAAAGCTCATGACCATAGGTGAGGGTAGGGACATAGATTGACTGGTAAATCGACAGCTTTGCTTTTATGCTCAGCTCTCTCTTCACCACGATGGACCGGTACATCTGTAGCATCACTGTAGCCGCTGGCCCAATCAGTCTGTCAATCTCCCGCTCCCCTCTCCCGTCACTCGTGAACAAGACCCCGAGATACTCGTCCCTGATCCGGAGTGGGCACTCCACCCTTTTCCGGCTGAGGACCATGGCCTCAGACTTGGAGGTGCTAATTCTCATACCCACCACTTCACACTCAGCTGCGAACCGCTCCAGTGCGAGCTGGTGCACCAAAGTGGAAGCCTTCCACCACCTGGCTACACCTAGAAATTCTGTCCATAAAAATTATGAACAGGATTGGTGACAAAGGGCAGCCCTGGCGGAGTCCAACACCCACCGTAAATGAGTCCCACTTATTGCTGGCAATGCGGACCAAGGTCCTGCTGCAGTTGTACAGGGATTGAATGTCCTGTAGCAATGAGCCAGACACCCCATACTCCCGCAGCACCCCCCACAGGATACCCGAGGGCTGCAGTCGATTGCCTTCTCCAAGTCCACAAAACACATGTAGACTTGTTCGGCCAAACTCCCACGCACACTCAAATGTCCTTGAGAGGATAAAGAGCTGGTCCAGCGTTCCGTGACAGGATGAAAACCGCATTGTTCCTCCTGAATCTGAGGTTCGACTAATGGACAAACTCAACCAGAGGCCGTAGTTGGTGTCTGTGGTCTTTCAGGCCTTTTGGTGGCACTGAGCTCACCAATGCATTCCTTCTTTTTAAGAAAGAAGCCAGATTCCTGATATCCCTGATAGCTTTTCTTTGTTTTTGTTTTTAAAAAATTTTTTTTGTCTAGTGATGGCTTCCTATACTTCCACTAATGTTTTTTTTTTAACCTCATATTGAGAGTTCTAGTGAACAGTTACCAAATGTAAGTTCAACACTTGGAATCAACTCCAAATCTTCTATCTGCTTAATTTGTCATGAAATATTGAACAGGCCTCACCCGGCCATGAAACTACCTGTCAGTCAATTGTCCAATTACCTTTGAGTCTCTGAAAATGGGGGACTGTGTATAAAAATGGCTGTTTCCTAAACAGTTAATGCAATATTTTGTTAAACTCCTGGAAGTCTGCACTTCAATCACATCTTGATTGTTTGGTTTAAAATGCACTGTGGTGGTGTACAGAGGCAAAAACCATGTATTATTATTACCATGTAGTTAAAAATAACTTATGGGCCTGACTGTATGTCTATGTGTATTGCATCCACTCTTCTAAATCTCTACAGAACATTGTAGTGTCTTTCAGCTGATTTTATTTTATTTATTTAGGTTTTTTTACAGCCCATAACATTTTTGTTTTCTTTACCAAAAGACGAACAAAAAAAAAATCAGTCAAGATCATCTGGTCAATCTGCCACACAAACTGAAATAAGTCTAGCAAACTAAGATTGGGGTCTTAGTTTGCTGGACTTAAGAACTAAGCTGTTCTAAATACAGTATATAATATTTAAATGTGAACTGAATCCGTGTCTATTTTAAACACTGAGGAACACACTCAATATAATAATCCAATCTATTCAGTTAATAGATGCTAGACTGATTGGGCTTTATGTATGCTTCTCCTGTCAATGCTAGTCAATGTGTAACCAAGGTGCTCAGTTAAACTGAATCAGAAAGCAGGGTTCAAAGTGAAAAGAAAAGACTAGCTTTGTGTCTTTGAATTTAACTGCCAACATCTTTGATCTCAAGATGTTTTCTTATCCTTATTGGTGCTTCTGTGGAGGCTTTGTGAAGTCATTTAGAAAGTAATAAACCTGTGGAACTGCCTGCTCTACTAAACAGACATTACTGTCTATGTTCAGCTGATCTACAAATGCTGTTTTATACTGTGGGTTTAACTGTCTGTTCTCCTTCTTTACAGTATATTCATTCTGCAGGAATCATTCATCGGGTTGGTATATGAACATTACTGAACATTACAACACTTACCGCAGTCTCACTCATAATCAGTGTATGTTTACCTCTGAAGTGCTGTTAATAGAATAGTTTGACATTTTGGGAAATATACTTGTTCACTTTCATGCTGGAGCAGTATGAAGCTCGAGCTAACTAACAGGTACGTTAGCTTAGCATAAAGACTGGAAATATTCAGCAAAAGCTACCTTATCTGGGTCAGTGCAACTTTTGTTGTTTTGTTTCTTCTTTAGACTATTTTTTTGGCATTTTCAAAGAGAATGAAACTTAGGACTCATTGCTCACGGCATTAGCACCCATGTGTTAAAAACCATAAGAACTCGGCTGTTCTTATTGTTTTTAACACATTGTACCTCATTTTTTTTACTGCCAGCAGTCTCTGAATCCAAAAATATTCAAATACGTACCATGGGAGTAGTCTTCATCACAGTTGCTAACCTGTTTTCAGATCTTTAAACCAATAATTGCATAAAATAAAAGGCACCCTGAAGCAAAAATCCATCCATCCATCCATTTTCTTCCGCTTATCCGGGGCCGGGTCGCGGGGGCAGCAGCCTAAGCAGAGAAGCCCAGACCTCCCTCACCCCGGCCACCTCTTCCAGCTTATCCGGGGGAACACCAAGGCGTTCCCAGGCCAGCCGAGAGATATAATCTCTCCAGCGTGTCCTGGGCCTGCCCCGGGGCCTCCTCCCGGTGGGACGTGCCCGGAACACCTCCCCCAGGAGGCGTCCAGGAGGCGTCCAGGAGGCATCCTCGTCAGATGCCCGAACCACCTCAACTGGCTCCTTTCGATGTGGAGGAGTAGCGGCTCTACTCTGAGCCCCTCCCGGATGGCTGAGCTCCTCACCCTATCTCTAAGGGAGAGGCCAGCCACCCGTCGGAGA